>JAUUEB010389091.1:1515-12228 GCA_032362205.1 Clione limacina
TTGACCTCTGCAGGTTTCACAGGAGTTAACTGTTCAGAGCCAATCAGCTCTGTTGACTCATGTGTCAATGTGAACTGTCACAGCGGATCATGTGTCAACAATGGAACAACATATTTGTGTCATTGTCCTGTGGGTGAGTACATTAATATGGCTAAGTTATCAAGACTTTACTTGATAAATCTAAAACTAAATCTATCTTGATGAGATTGATTGGATGTTTTTTAAGCTATCAAAATCGAAACCAGTAAATGGTTATCAGGATGCAGAGAAGAAATTAAATCAGCCATGAGACCTTTTCTAAGAAGTAAACTAGGCATGTACTAATGGAGCCCCATATATCTTCACCCAGCTTAGATCAGTGTTGTTTAAACTCTGCTATTGGATATTATTGGGGTCCTGAGCAGGCTTTAAGCGGGTCGCAACAATCTGTTTATCTTACAAGTCTTGTTTCCATGTTTTTTTTCCCTATCTCCAGATTATAAGAATCTATCAATCTTATATTTACAGCACATTTCATAAATCTCCATGTGTTTTTCTTTTTACAGATATGACAGGTGTTCACTGTGAGTCTTTTGCTGACAATTGCAACAACAAATCATTTTGTCAACATGGAAATTGTTCCAACAACATTTGTGACTGTACTGGCTCTGGATACACTGGTGAGTTAGATGAAAATTCACAAATATTATTTTTCCCTCCCCCATAATGACCTAGTTTCTCAATGGTTTTTTTTTCAAAAAAGACAGTTGATACCTAATATGAGAAGCTGCCTGACAATTCCCGTAAATTTTATTATACACACATTTGTTACAAGTCATTCAACACTGATGATTTGCAAGTGATTTAATACCTTTTAAGTAAAACAATTGATTACATTATAAGTGGTTTCAATTTTTCATCATCTTTTCTGGACCTTTGGTTTGTAATATTAATTATTTATTAAGGAAATGTAGGTTTTGTCATTGAGCCATCCATCAATTGTCTGTGTCACAAGTCACTAACAAGTAATAGGGGGAGTTTGGATCCTTGGTTAACACCTACTTGACTTTGAAATCAGTTCTTGGTCAAGTCAGCCCTTGTATATTGAACATTGAAACAGCCACAAACAGTAGATCACAACATTTCATTGACCATTGCTTTCAGGGAATTTTGAACAACACCTGTGTGGGTAGGGGGTCAACATAAATACTTTTAAAAGATAAAGATTCCCACCCATACATTTTGCTCTTTTCTGTTGCACATACCAGCTGGTAAAATTAAAGTGAAACTTGTGAATATTGCTGAAAGTTTGAACCGAGCATGTACATAATCTTGTTTTTGATATTGTGTCAGTTTTATTTCTTAGGGATTGTTCTTTAATGACGTCAGCTCTGATGGAGGGGGGTCCTTAGACACAGCTGATCTCCATAGGACCTAGTGTTAAATTTTGGCTGACAGGAGGGGGGTCCAAAAACTGCTGAAAAAAGCTGACTTCATTAAAGAACGATCCTTAACAGAGTACTTCCTTGATGGTTGTGTCAATATAATTGTTCTTGAAGAATTCTACATTTATATGTCATTCATAGATTGATGGAAAAGATGTTAACTATTTCCCAACTTTTCTATTATTTCCTTTGACAGCAAAAGAAAAGTCGCTGCCATGTGACACTGTACCTTGTAAGGACAACCCTTATCGCATGTGTCCACCCTGTGGTCATAAATCCCTGATGTGTGTCAACCGGCCCAAGAATGGAAAACCCCTAACTGGCAGTAGATCAACGAGTGATAAAACTGGGGCAGACAAGACCATGTCTAAGGATATGGGATTGAATAAGAGAACAGATACAGATGAGTGGGGATTCCAGACTTCTGCTGTGGATAAGTCACAGATTGATGCAGACCTGGACTACCAATGTCTATGTCAACCTGGGTATACTGGCAGTCACTGTCATATCAATGGTCAGTTGGTCATTTTTTGTTAGAGTTTTTTTTAAATACAAGATGATCAAAAAAATAAGTCATTAAACCATGTCTTGTTTCAACAGTTTACATTCAAAATCACTTCAGACTTCGTATATTCATCAGCTAAGGGGACATATGTTGTTAAAATTTCAATCAAATATTAAAAAAGTGTAGATAAAATTTAAGAAAGTGTGGATTTTGAACAAGATGATATATTATGCGTTTTGCCTGTCAAACGTTTTTGATTATTTACCATGAGATTCTTCGTATGCATTAAATTTCTGTAATCTTCTATATTTTTGTTCTGGGTGTTTTCTATCTATCTCTTGAACATTGTTAAACAACATGTCTTTTATTTTGTCTAGTTTTAGTTCTACTGTTTATTATTGGAGACTCTTTTTTATTGTCAGATTTAGAATTTTCATTTTTTTCAATTATTAATTGATTTGCTATAAAAACAACAATCATATTGTGGTGTGGAGTGACTCTGAAAAGGCATCAGAGTTTATTTTTAGAAAGGATCCTTCCTTCTTTTGGGTCATCATTAGCACTCTCACACAGCAATCATTCCTTTTGTGCACATATGCAAACATTTTCAAAATTGACATTTTTTTAATTTTCTTAATCCTTCGTCAACATTTTACCTAGTGACTTGAATTTAACATTATGCATCACAAAGCTCAATAAGATCATTTTAAAGCAATTTTGAATTTGGGTGAAAATTAATAGCATTTTGGATCTCAAATGGGGGGGGACTTTTTTTCTTGGAATGTTCGCGGACCCCCGCCAATCGGCTAGCGGACCCCTATTTGAGAAACGCTGGTCTGGAGTATATGAAAGTGTACCCAAATAAAACAGTTGTTATAGTGAGTAGTAATGATTTAATGATGTCTAATAGATTAAATGATCATTTTAAGTTTCAGAGGACAGCGTACATTTAAACTTTTTCTCTCAATTCTTTGTGATGACACATTACGAATTTGTCACTCCAACATATTAAATCATTATTAGGTGGAGGGACGGGGGTATATTATTGTACAAATTTAACAATTATCAAGTTAGGACCCAAGATCTCACCTGGGAGGCGAACAAGTTCATCAATTATGCTGAAAGACCTCAAATCATTTCCATTGGGGCAAATAGAACTCTCAATGTGAGACTGTCTGTTCCAGGGTTTAGCAGAATAGTCCTTATTAAACTACTCCGTTTTATAATTTAATTAACATTTTTTTAAATATTTAAAATTGTTCAGTATATTTAGTGATTTTAAACACATATTGGCGTGCGGTTTATACATTTATTAGAATATATTATCAGTATTGAGTATAAAGAACAAGTCACAACATTGTGTCTGGTATTATTTACTTCAGAGGCAGTCTGTTCAATTGTGCCAAAAGAACTCTGTGGAAGTCTTGGCTGTGAAGGAAGGGTGGAAGATGGCGTTCTCTTTCGATGCCCCAAAGGTTACGGTGGACTATTCTGTACCCAAAAAGGTGAGTTTATTTCCTGATTTACTCCAAAGCTTGAAAAAAAGGATATAATTTCTCAAGAAAACAAAAAAAAAAATGGTAAAAAGATAGCAGCAGCTTTTCATGGCCAACACTTTTCTTTAATCATTACCCTGCAAAGAGTGTTTATGTCAAGTTTCATACTTGGGTCACTAACTGAAGTATTATTGTGATAGGCAAGCCCACTATAGTAGGGAAGTGCTCAGAGATGTGTATTAAATCTCCCAACGTATGTACAGATGATCTACACTTTCTAGTAATGTCGCCGTTATAGAAATAAACCCAAACTGTCATTGAAAAAACTCTTAACTGTCGACTGCCATCAGAACTAGAACAGATGTACACTCTCCAAATGGCAACCGTCGACTCACACCCAACATCCTCCATCAGTCACGCAAAAAACTCCACCAATAAACAATCATTAACATACCTAGTGTTACTAACAATGCTCAGTAATGAGAATGTGTAACTTGAATAAGTTTTTGTATGAGACTGTATGAAAATGTTAAAACTGTTATGTAATTGGGTCATGCAAAATTGATAAAAACTAAATGCTTTTCTTATTTTTTAGAGGGTTAAAGTTCATTTGAGAATGTTTTAAAATTTCATTTGGCAAATCTTTCTTGAAACAAATGATTTCCATTTTTAAAAGAGTAATTACCAATATTATGAAAACAGCATATTACTTTAACTATGTCAATTTCATTTCATCAGCCCAAACACAATGTGAGCGCGTTAGAGCTTTGGGAGAGGATTTAATGGGTATCCTGAAGGGAACTATTCAAGTGGAAGGCTTTGATCAAGAAGTTTCCAAGGCTTTTGTTCAAAGTCTACTGAGTTCAGACGATAAACTGCTTCATTTAGCAAACTGCACAAAAGATTGACTCTTTGATAAAGTGCAGTGTGTGGTAAGTGTAATTTTCCTCCCGCGAAAATTGGACCAAATGTCAGATACTAGTATGAATACAGAACTTTTCCTGAGCTGCCAAACTGCAAAATTCATTAAATGCTTTTATCAAAAATATCCCACACATAAAAGACATGAAGTACAGAATACAATACTAGAAGCATTAAAAGTGTTACTCTTTTGAAAGATCTTTTAATCTAAAATTTAAGACCCATGTAACTTGATGTAGTATAAATAAATGGCCTTCATAAATCCTTTCAAACTGGATTTACCTGTAACTCAAAAGGATCCGTTCACATATTAGTCATCAAATGTTTGCATTTTTTGCCCCCTCCCCCCAAAAAAAAAGGGATGATGTAATATGTGAACACTCCCTAACAAGAATGTTCATTAAAGAATAAAGAAGACAAACAATCAATGACTCATGTAACAAGTTACATTTTCCATGTGTGTTATCTTATCAACCTTCAGGTATCAATGAACAACCTAGATGAGAAAAGTTGTTACTGTGCTGATCGTCATGGTAACTACATTGCAAGTAATGTCAAGCCTTACATTGGTTATGATATATGTACAGGTATGTATGGCTAGATACTTGTTGTTGTTATGATATATGTACAGGTATGTATGGCTGGATACTTGTTACATTGGTTATGATATATGTACAGGTATGTATGACTGGATACTTGTTGTTAACATTGGTTATGATATATGTACAGGTATGTATGGCTGGATACTTGTTGTTAACATTGGTTATGATATATGTACAGGTATGTATGGCTGGATACTTGTTGTTGTTATACCGTAAATCATTCACGACCTTTGTTGTGACATCTCTATTTTTACGCTTGAATACCATCCTGAAATCCTTGCAACAAGAAACATCAATGGATCTCTAATAGTCAAAGCTAAGGCGCAACATGCAACAGTTGGTATATTATTTTTAGCGTACCTATGTCGTAGAATTTGCTGTACAATCTTGCACATGGTAGTTTGAGAAGAGGCCAACTATAGAGAATTTTTATTAAAAACATAAAATTCCCTTTTGTTTATTTTAACATAACAAGACTATGAAGACAAGATTAACCTATTATCAAGTCAAATACTCATGTGTTAGATATTAATAATCTATAAAAACAATTGTTTGAGTTTCTCTGAATTTCTTTAGTCTATAGAATTTACAATTGAACTTTAACCTTACAGGTAATACTTTAATTTTGTAATAATTTATAATGTGTAATTTACCAGGCCCAGCAGACTACAGATCTTATCCAGAATACTTTTGTCACAATGAACAAATGGAACAACTTAATACAAGTGTTTGTCAGAATAATGGCAAGTGTGTGTTTAATCCTTATGAAGGCAAGATCTGTGAATGTCAACCTGGATACTCTGGTCTGTTTTGTCAAGAAAAAGGTGACAATGGAGGTGAGAAAAAAATACAATTTTATGAATTTCATAAATTAAAGAGATTAATCCTTCTAAACCGATCTGATTGCTCCATCACTTTTGATAGGCTTAAAAGTGTGTTTTAAATTTATGATTATAGCCCTGTTACAAGATTTAAACCTGTGACTAAGCTACGGTTGTTGCTAAGCTATTCAGTAATAGTTTAGAAGACGTACAGGTTTATAGCCATACAACATATATACAAATGTTTTGACTTGAAACCTGTTTGTGCTCGTTAAGATCGTATTACATATTATTGAATATTGTATTGAATTCATTGATTTTCAACACAATTCATCAATAAGAGACTTGTACTTACAAATAAGTTTTACTTATTTTTTTGTGTTGATTCTTTGTTTGTGTGTGTTTGTATAAAAAATACAGCCTTTGCCTCAAATTTTTGCTTTGTTGTCATGTTCTATGAAAATATCTCTGAGCAGCTAATTAATTTCTCTTTTTTTCCAAAAACATTACAGTTGACTCCAAGAATAAAGAATTCAGTTTTAGTGACATCTCGGAAATAGCGAACCAAACAAAAAGTCTTGTTTTTTTCCTTATATAATATAGATTTTAAATCAAGCATAACAAAATAAAATCCCATGGATTCGAGATATAACGAAAAATTAGTAGTCGAAAAATTAGTAGTCAAGTTCGATTGACAAAGTCAGAAAACAAATCTCAGTAAACATACACACAAATAATCACCGTCTAGACAGGTCTAAATTAAAAGAGACACCTCTCAAAAACAAAATATCTAAGAGGGGCGCATAGGGACATAACCACCTAATAATGTGTTTTTAAAATGGTTACACTTTATTGTCCCCTGACTTGAGGTCGAGTTGACAGAACCTTAAACATCGTTGATTTTGGAAATAGCAAAATTACGGTAATAGCAAAAAATTGTCTGGTGACGTTGACTTCGTTAAAACCGGAGTCTACTGTATTCTTATTTCTTTATTTCATATAAAAACATTATTAGCTTAAGTTTGATAAAGAAGATGATAATATATCTGACTCTCAATCTTGTTTTCCAGCCAAGCCTGAGTCTATGTGTGAGATGTTGGCAGAGGCATATGACACAGGAAGAAAAATAATTCTTAACCAGTCCCCATTTACATACTATAGTCCTGAGTGGTTGCTCTACGTCAATCTAACCTTCATGTGGTTGAGCCCCAATTCTAGCAGAACAAATGGTGGATTTCCTAGGGAGCAGTGAGTAGTTTTGATTTTTACATTACTTTTTTGTTTACGAAATACTTACAACACTTTAATAAGGTAATTTGTTTTTTTGCTTTTCTTCTTCCTATCTTATATTCAATAAAATCTGGTCTTAATTAACTACCACTAGCTAATTACCCGACACTGAGTATTTACTACTAGTGGAGGTTAATGTGACGCCCGTGTTTGTCTGTCTGTGAACATGATAACTCAAAAAATATAGAACTCATTGACATAAAATCTAGTGATATGCTGTATTAAGGTGAGAAGAAGACCTCTATTTAATTCCAGCAATATCTGTCAATAATTGACTTAGTATGGGAATTTTAAGTTTTCTCTATCATTCTTTGGTAAAAAAATGTCTCCATCACTCTATCAGAAGTTCTTCTTCTGCATTCAACACTGATGCAAACTTTTAATGAACACGACCGGACATGATGCTTTCGCACCTTTGCTGGGCAGAAACCTTTCATACACAGTGTGTTCAATAACAAACTTGACGCACAATCTTTTCCTGAATTGGTTAAACTGTATTATTGATTGCAATCCAAGCAGTAATTTAATTTTCTCAATGTTTTTCTATACATATTTTGATAAAATTATATGTATGTAATGCTGACATGGTACAATAAGGCAATGTTTTATTTCACAAAGTGTCTGGTTTGTACTCTATCTGAGTACTCATGTTTCTAATTCACAAATGTAGTCAAGAAATTCTACTAAGTGTAGTGAGGTTTTCCTTTCTAAAATACATCATAATTGTCATTGGGGTTTGAAGCACAGACATTGTATACAACAGTGTGCTAAAATTTAGACTTTGATTATCTACAGGGTTGTTCTAAAACCTGAGTGTAATGATGACGGAACTTTCAAACCAGTGGTATGTGACTATGACGTCGTGACAGATACTAGAATTGCTTGTTACTGCTTGGGAGCTCTAGGTCCTGTGGTGGAGACAGAGGGACCTACGCCTGAACAAGCCAATTGTTCTAGTAAGTCATTCTAATAATTTTTTGTATTTCCAGTTTTGACTGATTTTACAGCTTGATGATATTGCAAATTTAGGATTAATTTGAAAGCTAGTGATTGTACATTATTACATCAGAAACTGAATACAACTTACAGACTATTATATTTATACTTGCATGTTACAAATTACAAAACAGCATCTAAATAACTGAGTGAAGATTCGCATACTGTCAAACTCATTTAAACCGCACACGCTTAGGCTGAATTTTTGCTTATACAGAACAAAAACATAACTCCCCTTTTTTTTCTCTTTTCATCTTTGTTAAAGAAACAGGGTTAAACTGAAAGAGTAACACATGTTAATGTTTAAACGAAACAAATTATGACTAAATTGTCGATTTTGTTCAGAAAATTGTTCTTAGAGACTGGCCCAAATGTGATCACTTGTATTTTGAGACTGGCTTGAGTGTGACTGTTGCCTAGCTGAAGAAATAAAGTAGGGCATGGATCGAACATTACAAACGTTGTATACCCGCTGTTTGTTGACCCCTAGAATATGGAATTTTACTGGAAAAACAGTGGATTTATTTAAACAGAATTAATTTTAAACAGAACAAAATCGTGCATCCCAAAAAATTTGATTTCAGCGAGTTTAACTGTACTTAGAGTTGGCTAGTTAAGAGTAGACTCACTATTTTTCAGGCAAACTGTAAATTCAATAGTTAATTTTCTGTTTTGTCTTCGTATTAAACCTTGAAATCCCATCTAGTAAAAAATGTAATAAGTAGTATAATGCTGCTTAATGCATCTTCTTAACTCCTATGTTTTTTAATGCATTAATTATGTTTTGAATGATAATTTTAATAATACCTGTTGTTGTTGCTGTTTTAACAGAACTAGAAGAGGCCTGTCCAAAACTAACAGATTGTCCCAACATTAAGTGTTCAAATGGACATCGACGAGATCATTATGGATGTCCTATTTGTGAATGCCGTGATCCATGCCAGGTAAAACATGAGCTATTTTTTGTTTTCAGAAATCCTAACATTTACTGTTGCTTAAAAATCATTGAAGGTGATTAAATGGTTTTCTGAAAATAAGTATGACTGCTTCAAGTAGTCTGGCTTTTTATTTTAACATAAAGACAACCCCCTCTTAAGTGCCAATTTCTGTGTAAAGAAAAAATTGCGCAGTAGTTAGTTTAGCACTGTCGCGAGGTTCTGACTATTTAGCATACTAGGCCAAAGTGACATTAACGCAAAGTCATGTGGGGTCAAGAAACGTGAGGTCATGATTGCAACACTAAGCTGTGTTGTGTGATGATTCTGTATGTCTAGACAGTCATGTGTAGGTGTTTGTCACAGCTGTTTTCGCAGATGAACTTTTTTATTTTGTCCCCATTCCAAGCCTCTTAAATAATTTTTGCGTTGTAGCTGGGTTAATCTACATAATAAGATTCAAAGTTTATTTATTTATTTATGTGTGTGTGTGTGTGTATGCAATGGGATTACAGCCACAGTTTTGACCCAATCGATTTGAAACTTTGGCAAGATGTTGGTACATATTACCAGATGTGTGGTTAAGCTTTTGGTGAAAATCGGTCGACGGGAAGAAAAGTTATAAGCCTTTTAATTTTGGTTCGTATTTTACAGATAAAATATAGAACAAGGATATCATGAAACTAAATATGGAAACACTTGCACCCTTTTCCTGTCTAAGCCTCAGCGTAATGAACACAAATTTCTATTTCCGTATTAAGAGAAACGTAAACAAAAGCTGAAACCAAAAGTGAATTCTAATACGGGGTGTTTCAAAATATGATTTTAAAAAAGGGGTGGTGGCATATTTGCGCATAGTGGAGATAGAGAGAGAGAGGTCTACCTACAGGGTGGTTTAAAAGTCAGCCGAATTCATGTTTCTTTCTTTTTGTATCCTTTACGGGCAAGACCGGGTACTAAGCCACAAAACATTTTGTAGAGTGCTATTAGCGATGTAAGGGAAACAATTGATTTGAGGTTGTGTAAACCTGGGCGACGCCGGGTAAACCCGCTAGTTATAGCATAATAAACAAACTTGTGCAGGTAAAAAAATCTTTTAGAAGCAAATTTGAGTAGAAGCGTGATTTTTTCAACAAAGAAATAGAAGAAACAATACTGTACTTTGCAAAAAATGGTACTGAAGGCGTTTTTGTTTAGAAGTGGATGGCACTGTAGCGGGGGTCGACTGCACAGGATTATTTGTCTTTTGGTATTGTTGTTGTATTTGATGCTGTGCTGCTGCTGGCTACCAACATGTTTGATACTCGTTCAATGAGTTATATTTTATTTGTCTTAAGGATATGGATTGTGGTAACGGTGAGAGATGTGTGTTGAAAAAAGCAAAGTATTGCCTTGACCCAACAAGTCCTGACCCTTGTGTCCACCCTGTCTGTGTTCCAGGTTAGTAAACTATTTTTTCTGAGCATTTGGGAGATTAGGAGTTTTTTCCCTGTTGTTTTTGTTTGGTTAATTATATTGTTGATATCTTAGTTTGTGACAATTCTTCATAAATTTTCCCTTTTTGAGGAGACATATTAATTAATTACAAAGAAAAAAAGCTAAGAATTATTGAAACCATAATGAAAGTCTCTTAATATAGTCTATGCACAGGGCGTTTTGATACCTTTGTCCCCCCCTCCACAGACCAGCTCGGGTGTTGTACACACTATCCAAATATATAGCG
>JAUUEB010389202.1:0-12227 GCA_032362205.1 Clione limacina
TTTGGGTTTGATGACGTCATCATTACTTATATGTCATATTTCACAACCTTCCGCCCAAAATCTCGAGGGATATGGGGCTAAATTTCTTTAATATGGTCATGAGAACCTAAAAACTGTGCCAAATCTTATTATGCTTCGAGTGGTCAGGGAATGTTTCAATTTGACTCTACTATACACAGCATAACAATGTACACCAATTTCATTTAAAAAGGGAAAGTCAAGGAAAAAAGAACACAAAACTAAGATGATAAACATGAAACAAGAGAAGTTGCATACAGTTGAATCCACATAATTTGAACTCTGATATCATTAAATAACCAATGATTCAAAGCAAGCTTTATTTTGCATCATACAGATTCTACTGTATATTCAAGTCTCAATAAGATCAATGGGTCTAAAATGTCTCAATAAGATCAATGGGTCTAAAAAGTTGCAGGTAATCTATTTTTGTTTTGGTAAGAACATAACTTGGGACATCATTTACCGCGGATAAAGTTTTGACTGAAAGTAAATCACCTGGTTAAAAAGACAAGGCTAAAAAAGATTAAATGTCATGATTTGTATTATATGTTGACTTTATCACAGTCTAAACGCATCAATATCTGTCTTCTTCTCTTAAAAACCACCTCAGTGTGGTCAGGCTGTCTGCACCATTATCTGACTACAGTATCTCCTTGTAGCTCAACTTAAGTTTCATTTTGACCGTAAAAACAACTTTCTTATGAACCCTTGCAGAGGGTCATTTTTGGTAAAACCTTTTTAAGGTTGCTTTCGACATTTGCAAATTTTAGAATCTGTCTACTGACAACAACTGTAGCACATTTGTCTTCTTTTTCATCTCCCTTGACACCAGCATAATCAAAACTATCAACACAGTCAAATTCTTTAGTTTGTGTTGAAACACCTTTTACAGACTTTCTTAATGCTGTCATGGAATTTTTCATGTAAATGATATCTTCATAAACAAATAGATCAACTCACCTTAAGTGCTTTAGGTAATCTGTGAAGTCTTGTCCCCTTCATAAGTAAAAGTGATGGAGGTCCACATCCAGTCAGGTGATAAATGAACAGTTTGAACCACACAGAACTCACCTATAAATGGATGTTAACATGCAATATGATTTATTATATAGTTTAGGTTAACAATTAAGAAAAGAAAAAATATAAATAGCTATTTGACAACTCAATCAATACATTTTAAAGTCTTATGTACAAAAAGACATTACTCATTACTGTTCAATCGACACAGACAGAAATCAAACCTACCCTTTAGGATGCCCTGACAAATGCCTTCATCAAGCGACCCATTTAGTAACTTACAAAGATCATTAAATTGAAATGTTACTATATCTTTTTTCATGACAGCCAGGCTGGGGTTTAAACCACAAACTCCCTCCTCTCCCTCGAGTCAAAGTCTAAAACACTTGTAAGATCTCATTTCATCAAAAATAAAAATAATTGAGAACAAAAACATTTATACCAAATTAAGTAAACACACTTATACATACTCTAATAATAGGGGGGGGGGGGCAACTTTTTACAAATTTTAATAAAAATGGGGATAAATTTATGCACATAAACAGCATTAAAAAAATATTTCCAAAGTTTAAGTGACTTGACAGATTTAAGTGTTTAACTCCTAACTAACACCAATGGATATAGAAGAAAATCTATGTTTTTTTGTTGTGAATTTAATTTGCCTAACCTGAGAATTGATAAACCGATGGGGGTTCTTATAAGGCCTGAAGAGGGCAATTTCCCCAAAACAATAATCGCAGGGGGAGGGGGGGGGGATTATAAGAATACAGAGAGTATGATGTAAGTAATGTCAATTTTCACAACAATACACACAATTTTGACTGACCTCAGGAATAGCAGGACCTATGTGGTGAGGCACAGAACTACTCACAGGTCGGATTTCTTTGCTTAGAGGAGCCATAGACACCAACAAACTGAAAATATAGACAAACATGTCAGACTGTAAGATGTGTTTATTTCTTAATTCTTTTTCTAAAAATCACGCTTAAGCAAACTAACTTCACATGTTAATATTTCTAGAGTCATCTACAGTCTGCTCATGACAAGACTGAAGTTATCAGTGTTGCTGGTTAAACTGTATCAAAGGAAAGTCAAGGTCACCTCTAACATTGTCACAGCACAACTCTTAACACCCTTAAAATAGACAGGGAAAGAAAATAGGAGTAAGAATGAAACAGCCCAAAAAGCATAGATTTATTCAATTTACTTTTGTGTTGATATTTCTAAAGCTATCTAACAGTCTGCTCATGTGTTGCTGAGAACTCATAAAAGGTGAGATCTTAACTGGTTTAACTATATCAGAGAGATTCTCCTTTTGCAGCTCTGTATCATATAACATTCAATTTTACTTAAAACAGAAACAAATATTGATCCCTTAACAAGCAAAATCTTTAGTTTACTTTACAAATAATTTCCATGTCTCATTATCTTGTATCATTTGACAAGTTTAAGGTAAAATTAAAGACTAAATGAAATCCATACATTTAAAGAGATATTATCAACTTTTAACAAACCTGTAATTTTTATTGAGCACTCGCGACCTTGTCTCTGGATCAAGACCAAGCAAACTCTCACACCTCAGGAGATCAATGCCCTGACCAGTGGGAACAATGGTACCATCTACTTCCTCTGTCAGTTCACGGTTGTATCGCAGGAAACGCACAGTGTCACGCAGCGTCAGGGCATGGTCAAAGTAGCGGCGAGCTTCTCCCTCGGCATCAGAACCAACCTAAAACATGACAAGAGTAACAGGAGATAACATTTACTTAAAATAATTCTAGAACCTTTATTTTCATAGGACTTTATTTTCAACCAAAAAGCTTAGCCATTAAATAACTAATCACATATTGTGCTGATGCTCCTAAAACTCCAGTATCTAAGAAGGGAACAGCAACAGTCTGGTATGGTTCTATGACACCATTACCTTAAACACTCTTCATATTTGGATAGCAAGAAACAACTCACCTTCTCTAACTCTGAGAGAAAACTGTCCATGGATTCATCACTCAGTTTCCCCACTTCAAACATTGTCACAGCGTGACTCTTCAGACCCTAAAAATAGATAAGGAAGAAAATAGGTGTAAAGATGAAAGAGTCTAGATTTATTAAATTTATTTATTACCATGAATCAAATTTTGTAACATAACAATAAAATAATGGAAGTTTACAGCACAACACATAGAATACAAATCATGTTACAAATGTTTCTCTTCTCATGAAATTCTATTAAGAATCTCAGAATGGTATGTGAAAAATGATTTATTTCTTATAACACTTACTATAAACGATAAATTTATGATTATTGTCTCCCTTTCTTTATGACAGTTACAAGAAAAATGCATTGTTTGGTAGCAAAAATGCAAAGATACATTAGAATATAAAAAACTGCTTAATAGATGGCTGAAAAAATGACAGCAAACTGAAATTCAAAATGCATACCTTATTACATACAAGGTTCACTTTTCTATCAGCATTAAAGTAAAAGGTAATAGCATTTCAAAACTGATAACGACATTTCAGTCCATAGATGAATTTAGAACACTCACTGGTGACAAGTTTCCCATCATCAAAAAGGCTGTCAGTGTAGAATCAAACAGAAAGGCTATTCTTTTCATGGGAGCTTGGCTACCAATATCTGGTGAGAAAAATAATAAACATGATGTCTTTTGTTTAAGACATTTCAAAAAGATAATCAACTTGATGAATATTTTTTTAAGTCTACAATACGATCACAAACATCCTCAAATGCAACCCTATGCAAAAAGGGTTTGAAACAATTTAGTGTTACACATGTATTGGAAATGCAAAGAAACAAAGAAGGGCTAAATGGAAAAAAACTCCTGATGTCACATTTGGACACTGAATGAAACAGGATTCATAGATATACACATCAATAGTAGATCACACAGAGTCTTTAGACTTGAAATTTTAAGCTTTTTGAAAATGTGACATAGCAAGTTTTTTATTGAGCCCTTCCAATGTCTTGATGACTTGTTCACCCTAGGTTTAAGCTTCCTTTTGATAAATCAACATCTGGACACAATGACAAGGTCCTGGAGAATAAACATCAGCTTTTCTTTTCTCTCATGTCTATTTTAGTCTGGCTATGACATACCTAGGTTATCTAGAGTAGCGGTGATGGCGTCTGCAGCATCTGACACAAATCCTGTACTTGACGTAGACTTGACCATGTCACCAGCGTCCAGATTGACTGAACTGCTCAAGTCAATCAACAATTGGCGCTCCTCATTCACCCTGGGGATTGACAGATTTTTCTTTAAATTGAAATTGCAATATGCACAAAGATTACTGCAGGAACAAAAAAGGCAAATAATTTATAGTGGCTTAACTTTGCTACACATTTAAATGATTTATAACAACAACTTGTATAAAGCAACATTGAAGACCTCAAATATGACAAAAATCCAAATCAGACATAAACAAAGATACCATTAATTCTATATTATATCTAACACTTGCACTTTCAGTGTCTTTTTCTTACAGTCTACAGACCATTGCTTTCATTTACAGGCAAGTAGTGTGCTTACTGTCACTTAACGCTGTCATATAAACATTGTTAAGTTGTTTTAGTTAATTCATTTGCTATATTATTTCTTATCTGTATGACATAAGCAAAATGGATATATAAATTTCTTCTACGGGTCATTCAACAGAGGGTGGTTTGCTATGGACGCTCAACTTTATCGACTCCAAGGAGGTACCTAAAAGCGCTGTAATCTTTTCATATAGATATATAAAGACTGTATCTGTAAAAAACTATCTCCAAAACCTGGTTGACATTTGCGTGGAATGACGACTTATGATTTCTCACTTTGGACTTGTCCCTTGAACTTTAGGTGACTCCTGCTCACTCCATGAAGGATGAAGGTCAGAACAGTCAAAGTCACGTGCTTTTTTCTTGGCAAATCCCAGTCTACAGTACATGGACACAGCATTCTGAGGAAGCGTGAAAACAATAATCATCTAAATTAGCATTCTAAAAATGAAAGAGGAGAGAACAATTTACTTTTTCTATAAAAAAAAGACATAAGTCTTGACTTTGCCAATGTACCAATATCTTGTATGAATTTTTATCATAATTGTGAATTGTAAAAGTTTAATCTGCGAGCATCCTGTTTTTTTCAAAATTGACATGGATGGTAAATTGACTTCAATATCACACTCACATTTTAAACTAGAAACATGGGAACTCAGATAGAGTACAAACTCGACACCATGTACAATAAAACAGTTTCTTATTAAGCCATGTCAGCATTACTTAAATGTAAATTGTAAAATAAAAGAAAATAACTTCATAAAAATATTTATAGAAAAGCAGATTGAGAAAAATAATGGGAAAGATTTTGCAGTGCACCAAGTTGGAGCACAAAAGGCGTGCAATCCTTTGTGTTCAGTTATAGTGTGTTTTCAGTCGTGAATGCGGAAGGTAAACTTCTGCCACGCAGTAATGGTGGCAATCAGTGATCCAAAGGCTTATATAGAGAAATACTGATAATTTGTCATTTACTCAGTCAATTATTAACAGATATTGCTGGAATTAAATAGGTGTCTTCATCGCATTGATTTACAACATTGTACAAGATTTTACGGCAATGAGTCGTATATTTCTTGAGTTATTGTGTACACACACAGACAAACGGGCCAAGGAATGATACCAGATAATTAAGGAACAAATCAAAAGTATACCTTAACGCCACTTACCTTCACTAATGAAAGATCTATTTGTAGCACATTGGCCAACTGTAGAGGGAAAAAAACAAGTCTCTTGTGATAATTGATAAGAAAAGAAGTCCATGAAACACATAGAAAAACAAATTTATAAGCCATGCAAATACCATTTTGCCATCATATTGTTTCTATTATGTGCATAGATATTTAAACAGAAATATATACAAAAGAATTCATATGCAAGTATTTAAATAACTTTATAGTATTGTAAAACTAAATTCTTTATCGTTGATCTTCAAAACAAGATAAATAAAATCAATTAATCAAACAAACCTCAGCTACAGAAGTATGTTCATCAATGGACACAAATATTTTGTAAAGCAATGTCTCAAAGTAATCACCCAACACACGATTCATCACGAAACCTTCAAGTGGGGGAACTGGAAAGAGAAAATAATCCAAATAAACAATGAAGCAAAAACAACAAACATAATTTTGCATCTATAAGACAAGATTCGGAGGCATCATCAAAGCTGTAGTTTAGTGGAAAACATGACTACCTAGTCAGATTTGAATCTGAACCCTCTCGCATGTGAAGCAAGTGTTTTACCCCAAAGAAAACCACGCCTCCCCAGACATTTATATTTCAGAACCTTTTTCGAATAGATGACAGTCATACTACAGAACAGATTTTCCAGTTTACACAAAAAAACTTGATATCCCAGAGAAATGTATAATACAGAATCAAGTTTGGTAACGAAGGCATGAATTTTATCAATGTAAGATTATATATACGGCCAAAAGAAAAAGGTCTGTTTCCACCAACATGGCCCAACAAAATAGGGTAGGTAGGTAGGGATTGATTTTTTTTTACTCGCGATGAACAAGTCTAAAAAACATCAACGAAATCCAACTGAATGCCAAAAAAATGTGATGATTCCTGGATTCAAGGAGACCAGACAGCCTGTTCTTACGCTTTACTATGATGATCAATTCAGAAAAGGATTTCTTAATAAGAGAAAATCTAAAAAAAAACTGTTAGGGTCGGGAGGGTAACGGTAGGGTCGGTCAGGTTAGTGGAAACAGACCTATTTTATTTTTGGCCTAAAGTATATTATGAAGCATATGGAGCCAACAACTTTATTTTGAATCACGAATATTCATTGATTTTCAAATGTTCCAGTAATCATCATAATCTGTCATATAAATGAAAAACATAACTATTAATGCTATGAATCATAACATGGATCTAAAATATATTAAATAAAGTATATTATATATGGATAGAAAAGACTTCAAGTTGACTCACCAATGATACAGTCATCATCTAGCATAGGCACCTCCAGATAGATCAAACCTTTTCTGTATAAACCTGAGACAATAAAACACATTTTCTTTGATAACCAAAACACCAACATCAGAAGGCCAGTCTAGAGGCCTAAGATTTAATTAAAGTAAGCCTTTTACATTTTAATCCCACAGTTTCAGTATCTACATATAAAGCATATCATTAGGATTATTTGAAATCAGCCATATGTGAAAAAACACATTGTATGTACTGTCAATAAAAATTAAATAATGAAGTGAAACTTATTAAATGTAGTTTTTGTGCTTATAGGTAAAATCTTAGTAAAACAGGAGAAAATATTGTAAAGTAGTTTTTGTGTTTATAGGTAAAATCTTAGTAAAACAGGAGAAAATATTGTAAAGTAGTTTTTGTGCTTATAGGTAAAATCTTAGTAAAACAGGAGAAAATATTGTAAAGTAGTTTTTGTGCTAAGAGTAAAATCTTAGTAAAACATGAGAAAATATTGTAAAGTAGTTTTTGTGCTAAGAGTAAAATCTTAGTAAAACATGAGAAAATATTTGTAAAGTAGTTTTAGTGCTTATAGGTAAAATCTTAGTAAAACATACATGATAAAATATTGTAAAGTAGTTTTTGTGCTAAGAGTAAAATCTTAATAAAACATGAGAAAATATTGTAAAGTAGTTTTTGTGCTTATAGGTAAAATCTTAGTAAAACATGGGAAAATATTGTAAAGTAGTTTTTGTGCTAAGAGTAAAATATAAGTAAAACGTGAGAAAATATTGTAAAGTAGTTTTAGTGCTTATAGGTAAAATCTTAGTAAAACATGAGGAAATATTGTAAAGTAGTTTTTGTGCCTAGAGTAAAATGTTAGTAAAACATGAGAAAATATTATAAAGTAGTTTTTGAGCTTAGAGTAAAATCTTAGTAAAACATGAGAAAATATTGTAAAGTAGTTTTTGTGCTTATAGGTAAAATCTTAGTAAAAACAGGAGAAAATATTGTAAAGAAGGTTTTTTGCTTAGAGTAAAATCTAAGTATAATCAACTTAGATCTTTAAGGCAAAAGTTGAATTTGGGACATGGGTTATAATTTGATTGCTCCTGAACTAACTCAGTTTTTATTTATCAATGTTTCTGTTCAGATATGGTATGAGGATATCTTATTCATAAGGTGGCCATATTGGAATTGAAATGGCTGCCAATACTATACAGAGCAGCAGATATTGATAGAAAATGTTTTAGGATAGGTGAGATGTCTAACTTCACATAGAGATACATTTTGTTAATTCTTCAATTGGGGAAAGAGGGGGATTAGGCATCAATATAATGGAGTCAAATTGGTTGTAAATAATGCATGTATTTGTTACAATTTGTTTTGATTTAAGTATAATCAGTTGACAGTTAAGCTGTTGTTTACTTAATTTTTTAAACTCTACTCCTGATAATGTGTATGGTGTATGGGAAGCATTACTTCACTTTTACTTAAAACAAGAGAAATTAGATAAAAGAAAAAAAACTTACTGTTGACAATTTCTCTGTTCATTTCCCCAGCTACTTGAGGTCCAGTGTCAATGATTGCGTCTATTGTTTTCTTATCTATATCATTGCAAAGCTGCAAGATAAAAGAATGTGATCTACATACAAAATGATTTACCACAAATACCCATCACATTAATCAATAATTCAACCCCAGTATCAGTTCAAACTTAACATTTTGAGTTTAATACACAGTGAAAAGAAGTTTAATCAATATCATCTTTCACAGTCCAACCTTTACATTCATACATTACTACAGGTCACCATCTCAGACATATGGAGATCTTTAAACTCAGAGAAATATTGCATGCTGAATGCAATCTAATAGTCTATCTTGTCTGTTGAGTGCATTCTCTTGTGTGTTCAGTTTACTATCATGTGCATGAAATTGAAATTTCAAAGTAAGATTGTTAAAATTGTACTCCTGTCAAACCTTTCCATTTTGGCTTTTGATAATCTCTATGTCTTTGTTCTTGTTTGAGACATCAACAGGTCATTTAATATATAAAAATGTCCATGATGATCGGACAACAATACCCACTGAGGCATCATTGTCGAACTACTCGTTTATACTGTTGAACCAACTCTTGACAATGCATACCATTTTTGGTATGAATGCACGCTGATGGTTCAAATCGACAACAAAATTAAGTGGATAAGATCCAAAGCCAAAAAAGCATGAATATATTATAAGCTGGTAACCCAAAACATCTTGATGGAGTGCAACAGTAACTTAGAAACCAGCACACTGTATACTAAAACTATGAAATACATTACGTTCGTTGGTTGCACATGTTTTACGTCCCTCGAAATACATGATGATAATATGAAAGACAGGTCCAACATTCACACCCTGCCCAAGATGAAGAGTACATAATGCACTGGCTGGATTTGACCCCTCTCCCATACGAGATGGAAATGTTACCACAAGACCCCATCATTCATTTGCACATACATTAAGCTGACACTATCTAACAAAGTATGAATGAGGCATTTTTTTCACGCGAGGACTATTCTCAAAAATGTGGAATAAAAGCTTTCGTGTGGGCTTTATTTCTTCAAATCAAAGAAAGTACACAAAATGTGTTTGTCTTTATTTTTTGATCATCTAAAGTAGTATTCTCTTGCTGCCATCAACATAGAACAGTTGCAGAGGCACAATTTTACCCTTACATTCATTATATTTATTAAGCTACGTCCAATCATCCTTTTTAAACTCTAATATCTTGCAAGAGATTTATTTCCCCAAAATATGCAAAAGTATATTTTTACAGCAGCTCGGCAAAATTGGTTAAGAAGAAGGTACATTTTTATAAAACATTCCCTTGTTCAAAGTCATAGCAATCATATTAAAATAGATAAATCAAACTTGGTTAAGGAAGGAATAAAAATAATCTATCAAAAAATCATTTACCCTGATATCATCCTCTGTGATAAAACCAACTTGGACAATCCACCAAGGGTCAATGGACACACCCTCTACTGGCTGACCTGGTAAAA
Organism: Clione limacina; assembly: GCA_032362205.1. Lineage (NCBI taxonomy): Eukaryota > Metazoa > Mollusca > Gastropoda > Pteropoda > Clionidae > Clione > Clione limacina. The sequence continues at coordinate 10,072 of JAUUEB010389202.1, forward strand.
GCTCTTTCACTGGACGTTTACGAAAAAATTTCTGAAAAAAGTTTATGGAATTGTAGTGACATAATAGACAAAAATCCCTCAAGATCAGAAATAATCCAAATAAGCATACAGGTCGGCTGTTTGTTCGGCCAATTTACAATTATTTGACTAATTGCAATAACAATGATGCAATGCTGTATTAACAATAATCTTGTCTCCCTCTACGTGGATTTGTGGAAAATCCTATATCACTCGCACATGCGCATGGATGGTTATTTTTATCTAGAAATCTTTTTATTCAAAATCCAACTGTTCAGGTTAACTGCGACCAGGTACACAGTAAATAATACAGAGAGTGGTGTCAGTAACAGCTTTAGATTGATATTATCTTAATTCCCCCCCCCCCCCGCTCGCATATTCATTTTATTCTTTGTTTTATGTTGCTCCTAAAATTTTAAGAGTATGAAGAGCCTATACTGCATAAACATTAGACTTTTTTCTATAGTTTAAAAGTAGTTTTATCTTTTTTTCTGTACTCAGGGAAATATTTCCGCCGACTTTAAAATTTTAGCAAAAAACAACAAGGTTTGGTTTAGAGACCTGTCTTTTTTGTTCAAGCATTCTGATTGATTGGCTATAGCTAAATTTCACAAGGTGGTTTTGGGCTATGGGTTAACTAACTATTAGTTGACACACTGTGCAGGTGTGTGAGTTGTTGACACACTGTGCTGAGAGCTGTGAAAATGGGCGACCACACTGTTGTAGAGAAGTGGCTTTCACACTCGATTAGCCTGTATCTATTAGTGGTGGGCAGAATCGATTGTGAGAATTCATACCTAGACCCTAGATCTGTTAATTGATTCTCAGTCCACAACATTTCAGATCTTAGTCAATTTTATCCCTTTTTTCACTTAGAATCAGGGTATTTTTTGGTATTACTAGCTTGTTTAACGTACCTGAGAATCAAAATTTGATAGCTTGTTGAATGTACTCTTGATTTTAGACTGCTGAGAATCGAAGAAAAAATTTGCTTGTTTATAGGGTATTGGTAGATTGTTGAACGCTCCTGCCAAGTCTTGAGTATCAAGAAGAGTTTGTTTTTAATTGCATATTTTATGCATAGATATATTTACAACCATACGAATTATAATGGTTACCAGTATTTTGATTTTAATGGAATCGTAGTCATACAACTAAGTGAATTTGTTCTTTAAATATGTTTGCAGAGCATGTTTTAATTTTTGGCATCAAGAATTAGAGTGCTTATTTTAAGATTTGATTAACACCCTTACTTGAAAAAGGGAAATAATCAATCATTTAATTTTTTGTTTATTTCCAAATAAATGGGATACATTAAAATAAACAATTTTTCCTTTAAAATGTTAATTGTTTCAATAACTTCCCTTTTACTTGAGATTATTATTTAGTGTTGGAGAAAAAAACTCATTGATTTAAAGAAAATCAAATATAAAACTTTTAGTTAAATCAATTCATAGTATGTTGGTATGACTTTTTATTTGTTACACCAATAGCTTAATTAAGTGTTTATTTTCTTTTATTTAAAAATGTTAAATTGTCTCTGCTTTCTAGTTCTAACTACATCTCTTTCCTTTTTTCCATTGACATTTTAATGAAAACAGCTCAAAATTAGCATCAACTTGATTATAATGAAGAATAATTCAAGGTAATGTTTAAAAAATCTCCAGATTTTATACTGATAAACTTGAGATTTTCAGACAGGCACTCTCTTATGGTACAGTCTCTTTTATTCACATTTTAACTTTTTCCGACAGCGCTCTTATTGGGTACATACTCTTATTTGGAGGTCGAGAGTACTAGGGAAAAATATGACCCATAGGCTAAAGAAAAAATTATACCAACAAATACTGATGGCTGAACAGAGGAAGTGTCTTGTGAACTTTTAACTTAACATCACCAAATAAATGGTTGAATAGAATAATATATAATTCATCAGATTTCTCTTGTTTCAATGTAAGATTCCCTGCACTTTTAATTGAAAAATTCTTTATTAATATTGTACATTTTGCCTCAGACAAGTCATTTATAATGCAAGACTTCCTGAGTAAATCTCTTCTCAAAGTAGATAAATTACGCCACCTCAAAGACTTCATGATTTAATGTGCAGGCTATCAATTAAAAATCAATATCTCCGAGTG
>JAUUEB010389313.1:0-12226 GCA_032362205.1 Clione limacina
ACCATAGGCGTACAAGCCAGGGGGTCTGGGGGCTGCAGCACTGGGGGGGGGGCAGTTTTGGGCTTCAAATTCGGGCAGTCTTGATTTTTGTCACATACATATCTTTTACTCTATCATGGGCAATTTTCCGGGCAAATACCTATTCAGCCCCCCACTTGAAAGACAAGCTGTACGCCTATGCCTTAAACGTTGCGTTGAGTTGATAAGTTTTTGTTTTCTTTCAAACTCTGATCTTTACTATTCATTATTATTTTTATTTTAGTTTATGGTTCCCATCTTTGTTTTGTGTTTTGTTTTTTCTTTCCTTTTTGAAGTTTTATTTTTCTTGTGTGATTTACGGTTTATAGTTTAAGGATGCCATCTCTATGGTGAAATACACAAAAATATATCGGATATTGAACAGGTTTGGTAGTTCAGTAACAATAGTGCTCCCATGGCTTAATTGACATTAGTCATACAATATAGTGATCAGTCAGTCTTTTCTTCGTAGATCTTAAAAGACATGTCATCTTTTAGAAATTCATTTTTAGTGGAAAGCCATAGTTTGTTCTAGATCCAAAAATTAAATAAAATAGACATTAAACATTTTTAAATACTGCCACACATAAGATGTAAGTTGTAGCACAACTCGTACATCTTACACAGTCACAATACATTGACACCAGGCCAACAGGTCTTAGAATAATCCCTCAATATCCTTTCTGTGCCAAGACCTCTTAACACTTGACCATCTGCTCCTGAGCGGTACACCTTAACCACTTGGCCATCAGGATGACTGTATATCATATCAAAATGAAGCACATGTTACAAACTTTGAGATGTGATGGTATATCACATACAACTAACTGGGAAATACTGAAATATGAATACATTTGTTGCTCATTTACATATCAAGTTTATTTCAGGAATATTTTTTATTTGATTTAACACCTTTGTGATGAAAAATGGTCCTATTAAAAACCAGTCTCATCTAAGGACAAAGTCTGTTACAAGGTAGCTTGTACATGAGACTGGCTGGGTTTTAATTAATAGAATTTCATATGAAACATACAGATTTATTCTAGAGGCCATCATTTCTTCTATGAGTTTTTGTTCTTATTTTTATTAAGTCATATTTATATTATCTTGAAGGTCACAGGTCATTAATATAATTTAGATACATGATACCGTTCGATTATCTAGCATTGACAGTGGTACATTCATATAAATAATATATAAATAGGACACTCATTTGAGACCTGTAGTATATTTCATAAAATAATGTTTTTTTAAACTTAATTCCAACTTAAATTCAGCCTGGTAGCTATTGATAATTCAACATGGTTCCAGGATTCTACCCTCTTTTTCTAGTGTTCAAAGTTTCACTTTCTGTACATTATATGAGTGTTAAAACGTCTCAGAGACTCCTCATTATAAAATGATATACAAATAAGGAATGTGAAATAGTTACTACTGAATGTTCTTATTAGTCAATAAAAGTTGTTGTTTTATTTCTTGGCTAGTGAGCAACAAGGAACGCCCACCATCACCCCCTAAAGTAGAGAAAGCAACGGCTGCTGCAGGGAAAGGCAAACCCAAGGCAGGCAAGGACAAGGGAGCCAAAGAAAAGGGTCAGGATGGAGGAAAAGGGTCACGACCTTCTTCTCAACAGTTTGACATCACCAAACCCAACTGGACGTTGAGGGTGGTCAGCGATGCTGTCCTTGCTGTAAGAAAACTTTATACACAGCTCTCTGTTAGGGCTTACTTCTAGGGCTGTGTAGATTTTCTTGGCTGCATTAGTAAGTCCAGGCCAGATAATTATATTTTTGTCTGTGTTGGTTGACAGGACTGTAGAAAGTGATGTTAAGCTAGGTGGAGTACCATACAGGCTTTTGTGTGTTTGATCAATCTTAGTTTGCTGTACAGATGATGACAGTTGTGGTCAGCCATAACATTATCTTTTCAACTGATTTAAAAGCAATCTTGTTTATGCATTTCTTTCTTTCTTTATTTATTTGTTGTTTTTGCACATATTCTTACCAGAAGAACCAATTTGAGCCTCTAGTCAAGCACCTGCCATGCTACTGAATACAATCCTTTGTTGACACTCTACAAGTGGTTATGGGGTTTAGAAGTAAAACATACTCAAATCAGCTATATAAGATATCAATAAACATTCTCTCTTCTTTCAAGGCCATTTAAAAAGAATGGTTTCAGTCATGTATCATTATAACCATTCATAGAAATATTAGAAACATACCAGCTAAATGAGGGAGGGTAAATAGGCACGAGGATTAGCTTCAGATATATATATCTATAAAACAAATGAATTCTGCTTTTGGATTCGTAAAAAGTTTTCCTACCTGATGTTTATTGATCTTTATCAACGTGTTGGAAGACTTTGCTGTAGCAAGCGAATGAAACAAAAAATGTCTACTTTTCATTTTAGTTTAAACTTGGACAAAAGTGCTGTGCTAAAAGAAAAAACAAAGTATCTGCGAGAAGAGTAACAAATCAATTGGACGCTTAAAACATTACATCTGATAACATTACATCTGATAACATTACATCTGATAACATCAATGGAGGAGAATAATGTTAGTTGAGTGTGACTTTATGGTTAAGACATATTTCATACCAAAAAAATAACATAAATGTTATTAAAATGTCAGATATTTGAATTTTGTATTTTTCTCTTACCAGGAGGAAATTGAAGTGAAAAAAGACACAGAGCGAGCTGATGAGATCAGAGCTATGAAAAAGGCTTGGGAAGACGCTGAACCTGGTCGCGCAGCCAAGGTTGGTACATTTTTAGTTGCTTTCCCTAGATTGGACAACCTAAGTATCTTCCAGTTTTATTCTTTATCTAAAATGCTTCATTTAATCTATAGCGGCTTTCAGCAAGAATTTATTATTGTGCTTTTCTGTGTTTGAAGATTTCCACTTCCTGTTGTGGCTGGTGAGAATCAGATGCAAACAAGAGAAGCGGGAATTTTTGGGCAGCTATTATATTCAGTGTATATTAATCTTATATCAGGATTTACCAGTACACAAGAGGTGTATAGTTAGATTTTCAAATGAGTGTAATCTTCCCTTTGATTCTGAAAGCCCCTATAATCATGCATTGATGGCTATTTCATTAAACAAGCTGATGATTTCTACATTTTGATTGGCTCAAGAGGAAAGTTCTGCTCTTAGAAGAGCAAGGATTTAGATTTCAGGATGTTGATGTAGGGAATGAAGTTACATTCAGTTTAGCTATTATTATAAGGGTGCGGTTGCTGAGTTGATAAGGCTGTGTACTTACATCCAGATGTCTAAAAGCATTGTGGGATTGCACATAAACATTTATACTTGATTACATTGAGAGGGTGAAGGTTGATGATCTGAATGTACAAAATTACTCAAGGTAAACAGGAACAAGAATGTGAAGGAGAGAACAAAGTAACAGTCAACAGTTAAGGAGATATTTGTAGCATGAAATATGTTATGTTAGTGCTTTAATGTCTATTGCTTATTTAAGATATTTCATTTCTTTTGGTGTCTAAGAGGATACCCTTGTACCACCTTCTAGTGAAGCATTATTTGCTGCTACAAAAGTTCTGACAGCGATAGTATTTTCTATGTGGCAGTTGTTAGTATTTATCACTAAAAAGTAGAGAGAGGTATGTATTTTCCCATTAAATCTAGTATTTATGACCTTACTTTCCATTGATTTTCAGTTGCTGTCGTTGCTCTTACAAATTAATATAAATTGTTTTATTGATGAAACAAAGGCTGTAGACTTTTTATCTTGCTGTAGTTGAAGAAGGATTCAAATAATTGCCACTAAAATCTACCAAACAGTTGATAAGATAATGATGTATGTCACATGTACTCACAGGCCCTACAGTCAAGACTAAAGTATATAAATGCTCACACCATCAAACTACAAGCCTCTGAGGAGGACCAGGGTGCTGACACAGGGTTACCTAATGCTGGAGAGTCAGGTACTGCCCTAACAGAGCAAGAATCACTACATGGGCATCAGACTCCTGTCTCCTTTGGGGATCAGCTTGAGTCAGAAACAACCTTGACCCTGGAACCACCTCCTCCACCAGCACCAAAGGAAATGCTTGAACCAGTTGATATCACTCCTTTTGTCAGGTTTGTGTTGTGACATGTTTACACTAGTCTTACATACCAATTATTCTTTTATCATATTTAACATGGCACAACAAATCAGAATGGAAGGTACCCTTTGTTGTTTCAAGTTATTTTCAAACCAAGCCCATACCTAGTCAACTGAGAGAGGATCTGTTTCAAAATCTTGTTTTTTCATAATCTAACAGATAATGTTCTTTTGCTTGAAATAAACAGAAACACAAAAACAAACAATTAAAATAAGATTTTTTCAATGTAAGATTGATGAGTTAATTTCTTTTTAAGACAACTAATGAGTGTTGTGACATGTTGACAATAGTCTTTATATCACATACCAATTATTCTTTCATCATATTTAACATGTTCACTCTGTGTTCAATATTCAAGATGGAAGAATCATCATTAGTAAATATAAGATCTAAGATATTACTTTTCTGATGAAATTTATTTCTTGTAGGTTTGTCTATCATCTGTTCTAAAAATAGGTCCTGTGTGCATTTAACAAAATCACTTTGAATACCATCTGTCTTTGTTAAGTTTGACCAATCAATTTCTGGAAAGTTAAAATCACCAGTTATGAACACATTGTCATATAAACTTAGATCATATGATTTCATAATGTCATTTATCTTACAAGTACTTTGAATTTTCTCAGAAGCATTTTGGGATGGACTTCTATACATACAGCTGATAAGTACAGTTTTAGAATTTATTTTAGCTGAACATGATATATGTTCGACAAGCTCACTTCCTTCACATAAAATAGTAGTATCAATGCCACTTTTTACATAAATTAATATTCCTCTTGATGGATCTTTATTCATCAGAAAATTATAACCTGGAATGTTAAATTCAGTTTCATAATCTAGATCAGAACAGTTTTTAGGTAGGACTTCAGTAAGACATATAAAATCAGGATCTTATTCAAGAAAAAGTTGTTTTAATTAATTTCTTTTGTTAAGTAGAGAGTCTACATTTGAATAATACAATAAAATATTTTCACTTGATTGTTTTTCTGCCATTTTAAAATCAGATTTTCTTTTCTTATTTACACTATTTACATTTTTTGGGTTGTTGAGTCACTGCCACCCTTCATCCCATTTGTCCCCAGCTGCCTTTGGTTTCGACTGAATCTTACCATTGGCCACTCTGAACATGAGGTCAGGTTTTTTGTCTCTTAATGATCTCATCTCATCTCTGATCTTCCTTTCTTGTTCCCTTTCCATGGGTGTGAGGTCCCCATTGACATACACTCTTTTCTTTTGGTCCTTGACATTTTCATTCAGCCGCCGGGCATTCTATAGGATTTCTTTTTTCTTCAGTTGGTCTTTTATTGTCACTCTCAGTAGTCTTGGTCTTACATTGTTGTCATCTTTTTTTCCATTCTCAAAGGGTCATAAATGAGTATGACATCCAAGCATCCTTAAATGGGATTATTTAACCCCAGAAGACATTTGAGACTAATTTTATTCAAATCCATTAATATTTGACCAAGATATGGCCATTTTAGTACACCTATCACCAATTTTTCGGAAATTCCTGGGAATCAACTTTCGTGGGTTTTAAGACGGCATACTATTGTTATCCGATATATTTATGACACTATCGCTTAGAGGATTATAATCTTACCTTTCATTTGAGACCAACTTTTTTTCAAATATGTTGGTATTTGACCAAGATATGGCATTTATTGTACACATATCAATATCGCCAATTTTTCGGAAATTCCCTGGAATCAACTTTTGTGTGTTTTAAGACAGCAGACTATTGTTATTCGATATATTTATGACACTATCACTTAGAGGATCATCTGTTAGTATTTGACCAAGATATGGCCATTTTAGTACACTTATCACCAATTTTCAGAAATCCCGGAGAACAATGTATGCTCTTTGTAGATGTTATTATTTACGATTTGATTGTTTGATTGGCCTAAGCACTAGACACTTGACAATAACCATGGTGTGTGTCATATATATTTATGCATGGTAAACATTCATCATACTTCTGCCCATCACTATTAAAGGGTAAAAATCCTGTTATGTTCATCTAAGACAAATAATAAGGAAATATTCACATATTATGTCATGGGTTTGGCGGAGGGAGGTCAATAATGATGAAAGGAATGACTTTTAAAAATGAGGACCTGGAGAAAGGGGTTGGGGGTTCAAAATCAGCAAAAAATTAATGACATTATATGGGCACAGTTCTAATTAAAATATATTTTTCTAAATGCCATTTTTTTCTTAATGCAAAATGGGGTAATTTGAATGTAGGGGTAGGTTAAGGTAGGGTTAGGAAATGCAAAACTGAGGTGGGAGGACAGGCATCAAATTTTGTTCAGGTTTAGAGACTAACGGGTTGTAGGATTTTATTTTTTAGAATTGTATTGTTTGGTTGCTAGTACAGAATTGAGAGAATATATAACATTTATTTGTATTAATAAACATCCCCCAATCCTTGGCCAGTTTTCTGAGTGAATTTAACACAACCATTTATTATCTGATCACCTGGTAAAGAAAACAACTTGAATGAAGGAAGGAAATAACATTTCTAAATCTCTCAAACACATGGGGACATGACTGGAATTTGTACAGAGAAACATGAAAGTTCTCCTTATCTCAAAGGGGTGTTTTGCGTTGGAACTTCTTAAATACCAACTACTGTTCATACTTACAACATCAACAAATTGAGGGAGTTTCTTGATGACAACCTAGCTCATATTACAGGTGAATTCACTTAAACCAAAATCCCTTTTAACGAAAAATCAGTTATTGCGAACAAAGTAAAAACTACCTTAATATATCCTTCTTAGTATCATTGAAATATATTTCTTATATCGAAATAAGATTTCAAATATATTAACGGTTGAGCAAAATCAAGACATAGAAATCCGTTTGATCACTATTTCGCTGTTTCCATATGTGATGCTGCAATTATTATTGTCTCATGGCATGCGCTTCGTCTGGTTAGTTTCAGAATTGTTTCAGCCGACAATGCCACTGTGATTGACTGCTAGAAATCTTAACTTGTGACTCCACTGCAAGAGAGGTCACACAAGAATTAGGCTAAACTGGTGACAAATTGGACATGTGTTTATAACTGTATATGTATGTCTAACATTGCATCACTATCAGAGGTTCTCTAGTGTAGAAGAGTTCACCGCATACACGTGCACCGTTTGGCGGTGAAGAATGGAGGGGAGTTTTTTTGGTAGGTATGGAATTCGGTATCAATTGTTAATGATCAATTTATTTTTTCCTTTTTTAACTCCGTACCAGCAAATTAAAAAAATTATATTTTAAAGAAAACATTGTTATATCCCCTGATCTTTGAATTTTTTACCACTTCCCCTGATTTTGGAGTTTTTATAAAACAAAATCAGTTATGACGAAAATGTCTTTGTTCCCCAAGCATTTTGTTATAAGTGAATTCACCTGTACATATATTACTAACAGTCTCTAATAAGCAGTAAAATTGTATGCAAATGGGTAAACTCTAAAAGAGGATAGAAAAGGCTAAGATATTGGCTCTCTTAAAGACCAACATTGATATGCTATAATAAATACAGATGATAAGTCCCCTGAGATGAAGACTTTTTGTCAGAGATACCTATATTCCTGTTATTTTCTGCTGTAAAAAGGATAAAAAGGTGTATTCAAATAAAAAACCTTCATAAACTGTGTAGGCAGTTTGTGTTTTTAACTTTGATAGTTTATACTTTAGGAACTTAAAAATTATAACATTGGGGGTTCATGCAGTTTACCTAGGCATATTCAAAGGATATAGCCCTCTTACCTTACTGACTACAGCATAAGTATAAGCACATTTTTTACAATACTGCAGTTCAGTTAAGGATCCCTCATAAACAAAAAGGAAGGAGTGAAAAAAAGAGCAACTCAGTTTTTTAAGACTGATTTCTTCAAGGAGGTAAAAGTAATTCCAATGCTGCAAGACCTACGCTTCTTCTAGGAGGTAAAAGTAATTCCAATGCTGCAAGACCTACACTTGGCTGCTCTAAGTGAAAGACTACCTCACTCACTTACAAACTAATCAACTTGTTCATACTGTCATATAAAATACCCGGTTCTGAGTTTATTCAAGGGTTATGTTCCATGACATTCCTGCCTAACTCAAAATTGCATTAATTGACCGTAAGACATTTAGGCAAAAGGGGCATACAATATTAGAATTCTTAAATTTTAAACATAATACACATTTTTCACTAACTCAACTAAAAAATAATTAATATGTTGGGGCTTTAACTAAGTGCATTTTTAAGAGAAAAATTCTTTGTTTGGGAAAAGGACTTGTGGATGGAGTGACAAGAATGCTAAAATAGACATGTTCTACAAAACAAAACATGCATTAAAAGTTGTCCTATTATTATGTTTAAATAAGCGAATAGATAGAAATATTGAACGCCTGAATTCTGATTGGTTTGATGTTTAAATGGATTAAATCAGAATTAAATGGCTCAAATATGACCAAAGTTGGCACATTACAGCCCAACTGGACCATTGTATTCCCCACAACGCTACATATACTGTTACACTGTTGACTATGACATAATATCTTACTCTGCTAGTTCTAGCCCCCACTGGTCTGTAGATTGACAAGGACTTGATGTAATCTAGATAATCATGTTGGGTCAAGATTTGTCCATATCAAATGGTAGTTCTTCAGCAAAAAGCTTTCATTTTCTTAAATGGTAATACCTTTGATAAATTTTGAATGATTAATTGTTACAGAGATAAAGCCTCACAATGCCATTGTAAAAGTCTCTACCATCCCAAAGATCAAACTCAATGGTCACAGGGCCTTTTTTGTTATTATGCTGACACATGGGTACGCTAGATAAATAATGCTGTGTCTTTTTTAGACAATTGAATCTTGACTGTACTATGCAAATGAATTAACATGTAGCAAATGGCAGACATCACTTTGCTGAAGCTTATTATCTATGTTATATGTTATATAATATAAGAGTGAATGTCTTTGTAGAGAAGAGAGTTTGTTGATAAGTATAACATTTGGTATTTCCCTAGTCCGTTTCTGTAACATTTTCTATGTAGTGTGAGAAGCCCAACAAACTGAATTAAGGTGAATCAAATCTTTGTTTATATATGTCTATCTATGGTACATATGGAAGTTTTCTATTTTCAGTAAAGAATGATATGTTTATTGATAATTGATAGCACTCAATGAGATAATAACTAAGTACACTTGCAGACAAGAGGCTGTAAACCTATAGAAGCTGTTACTTGATATGATATTGAATGATGCACTTGACCTGGTTTTTTATGATAATGTTATCTTTACTCAGAACAGATATGTACTTAAACTTCCTGGAAACTTGTATCTTTGACGTCAACTTATTCATTCAGTTTGTATTCAAGTTATCAGTGATTTTTACAAAATTCTCATTCTTCTAAAAGGAATATTTAGATAATTACAAGTTGTTGTGAGTATATCTGAAGTTCAGGTTTATGAGAAAAAAGGAGACTTGTTGTTTAATATGACAATTTCCTGTGTGGGATGATGTAGATGTTATTATGACAATAGCTTTATCTTAATGTTTTTAGACAATTTGTTCAAGTCAATACGACAAAAGTTAACCTTTCCCAATCCTTAAAAAGAGTCTTAAAAAGCCTCATAAATAAGACAAAATATTTGATACTTTTGAAACATTTTATAATGATTGGTTATCATAAGCACTTGTTTACTTGTAATATTTTGGATGAACTGCCATTTTCACAGGCATTTAAAGATAATGAAAGATTCACAAAGTTTTGCAAAATACCAGGTGTCTAATAAAGAGTGTCCCTCTAACAAATGTTTATAACTTTGTCAATGTTATATCTATTAGCACAAAAGTTAATTTGTTTGAGAGACACTCTTTATTGAAACCTGGTATATTAGTCTTTGCAATACTCTATTGATTACATTTCCTGGTTTTATCGATGGTAGTGTTAAGCGCTATACTACAAATAAGGTAATAATTATTTACCATGCTTGGGGTCATACATTTTTGCCTTGATCCTTGCATACCTGGCTAAAGCATACCAAATTGTTGAAGCCCCAAAATCTATTTCATTAAATTTTCTATTTTACTTTTTGTCCTAAGCTAATGTCATAGCAATAACTAGGGGAACCAATTACAGTGAAGACATTTAATGAGTGGTCAACTATGTAATGAAAAGACAAATACAGGAGTTTGCTGGTAACAAACCTTGGTCCAGAAGTTGATTGTCATGTTCGAATTGATGAATATGTAGACTTGTTTTTAGAACTCAGTTAGGAGTAGATAATAAAGTGCAATGGTTTTTCAGGATATAACTTTGGTAAGTTAAGAAACATACTATTAGTAAAAAGAAACATACTTATCAGATAGAAATAATACAAAATTAAAACGTCTTTTACATAAATCTGATACAATTATAATAATACCTTTTGCTGTTAGAAATGTTGCAAATTTCTGTTCATAATCTTCTAAACACTGTTATTTATTGATGAAACAACGTAACTTATCCTGTCAAGTGATATCTTGGTCTCGTAATAATAAATAGACTCAAGGGATGGCCCATTGTCTGCTGCAGTAAAGTAATAAACTATTATAATCTCTGTGCTATCTATCATTATGGTGATGGATCTAGACAAGCAATGTACGTAATTTATTGGAATAAATATTCACTTTTTGTTTTTTTTATCTTTCAGGAAATGGCATCTGAGTATGACCCAGGAATATTAGGTGTTGTAAAGCCTAAAAAATGCAGTAAGTTATTGTTATCTATGAGAAATAGGCTGGAGATGAAATGTTATTATATTAACACTGAAATATTTGCTTATTTGAAATATTTTCTCATCATATACTGTAGCTCTTTGGAAAAGATTAACCATGTTTTCCATTCTTCCAAAGATTATAATAAAATTATGTTTGTATGAAACTGGCAACCAATCAACTACATCCAGTAAAAACTCTACTTCAGAAAGTTTTTTACCTTTAAGAAAAACACAACCTACATGGACTAATTATTAAGCACTACCATACATAGACTTGAGAACAACTGAAACAAGAATATGCCTGAAAAATACATAACAAAAAAGGATGATCCAGTCAGCATTAACATCTTTAGAGACTCTAGACACCTTCCCCGATGAATAGATCCACATGTTCCCAACAGCTCAGCCTTGAGGAGCTTATTGTTGGCTGGTTATGGAGTTCTTATTCGCTATCCGCATTGAACTTACAGCAAACCTATGGTGAATACTTCTTTAACTATGAGGCTAAAGTCGCAGCAATAGAAACAGTCCTCTATCATTTGAAAACATGCTTTCAAGCATCCCCAACTAGATCCCAGAGTATTGTTATATTTACAGACACTATGCCAGCTCTGCTATGACTACCCAATGAGTCAACACACAAGTAGAATTCAAATCTATTATTTTTGATACTTGTGAAATTATATGGACCTATGGCATAAAGATCTTATTGCAGTGGATCCCAGTCAGGACACTCAAACAGCAAACACATCAGGAAATGACAAAGCAGACATACTTACAAAGAATGTATCTAGATAAGTGCAGCCACATAAGAAAATATCCATTGGAACCTTAAAAGGGATCATCAGTTCAAAAAGTAAAATAGTACAAAATGTATGTAGTAGTGTGATTTTTATAACAAAGACAAAGAAGGAAAAATCCTGTGTTTTGCAAAAATGGTAAGGTATATGTTTTTGTTTTGTAGTGGATGGTACTGTGATGGGGGTTGACTGTTTATTGAACACAACTAAAACAGACCAGTTCTTGCTACTATACAGCGCTGGGTTGATTGGCGAGAGCCAGTGCACCACTGGTTTGATAACAAATAAACAATGTGAAGAAGGCTGCTTGAATAGTCATCTAATTTTTACCTCTGAAATCCCTTTCTCCTTTGAAATTTGTTGTATGTAACACAGCAAAATGTATGGTTTTAAGAAAAAAGAAATATACTAACTCTTTCTTTAAGGGTGTGAATGTTTCCATAATCGACCGATACAAATTTATGCAAGCAGCTGATCGTGACATCATTATGAACCAATAGAAACACTGTATCCCAATA
>JAUUEB010389424.1:0-12225 GCA_032362205.1 Clione limacina
CCCCTGTCCATGCAGCTCATCCATTTATGGATACAAACTAATAACTGGGAAACACATGACCTGCCCTTGCAGAAACCAAATTGATGGTCAGATAATAATTTATTTTTAGTTATATGTTCATAGAGGGCATCCCTTAAGAAAGATTCAAATAATTTACAAATAATGGATGTCAAGCTGACTGGACGGTAATTGCCAGGTACAGTTTTATCCCCTTTCTTAAAAATAGGCTTTACCTCAGCAGTCTTCCAGGCTTCAGGGATTTTACCTTGAGAAATAGTTGCATTAAATAATATAGTTAGAGGGTAAGCTATCTCTGCGGCTACTTCCTTCAAAACCCTGGGATGAAGGCCATCTGGCCCAGGGGATTTATCCACCTTAAGGGATTGGAGGGCCTTCAACATCTGAGGTTCAGACACAAATATTTCTGTCAACTTTTTGTCTGTTCTACTGTTAAAAGTTGGAAGAGTGTCATCCTTACCATCAGTGAATACACTGTGAAAAAATGTTTTTAAAACTTCAGCTGAATGACCAATTATTTCGTATGGCTAGGAAATATGAGCTCTAATCAATACCTATAGTTTATTAACCAACGCTAGAACCGAATTTCATCGACGTATGAGTCTACGTAGAACTAAGAGAGTGTACATTTTTTTCATTTCTTCTTCTTCTGGTTCCTCATGTGACAAATCAATGAAAAAGAAAGGGTATCTCACAATGTTTTGTTTAAAGCTTTCAATAAGTATGTGAACAACAGTTTTGCATTTAAGAAACATTTTATTTGAATTATTGTTTTCAATTACGTTAGTAAGATCATCCCAATCAACAACCGAAAAGGGCATAGTATTCAAAATAAGTATAACATACATTGGTTATTTAATAATCGTTTTCTTTTACATAAGACAGTTATGAACATGCCTTATAGAGCATATTTTCAGCGTAAACCAAGCACAGTGAATAAAATGACGCATTCTCATACCAATCTCTCCGTAGGTGGAACATCCTTATTGTCTCAGGAGTCTTTGTGGTGGGCTGGTTTGCATTTGCCTGGGTGTACTTCCTCTTTGGTTCAGTACATGGAGACTACGACCCTAACTCTACAAGAACACCATGTATGGAGAATGTCAAAACTTTCACTGGTGCCTTCCTCTTCTCTATAGAGACCATGACCACCATTGGCTTTGGCTACCGTTATCCATCAGAGGAGTGTCCAGGGGTCTATATCACTGTCATTATTCAGTCCATTATTGGAGCATTACTGGAGTTAATTCTAGCCTTGGTTGTAGTATCAAAAATAAGACGGGCCAAACGGTATGATATTTAATTATACTACAGGTTTACAAATGGACTATCTTCCATATAACAAAAGATTCAGATACACCAAAATACAAGCCAGATCTAAGATGCTGGTTAGCTAACCTCTATGTCCTGCCTGTCTATATACATACCTGCCTACCTACCTACCTACCTACCACTTCCTTATCTTTTAATTACCTACCTGCCAGGCTGCGTGCCTGTCTGCCTGTGCGCCTGCCTATCTACCTAGCTACATGTCACGCAGATATTTCCCAATTATCGTAATTTTTCCTCCCTAACATGCGCGCATTTCTTCATTTTTCGCCCAAATTTCTTAATTTTTCGCCCGAAACTAAACAGATAGGGTCTTGTACACCTTTATTTGGAGGCCCACAAAGGAGGAAAATGACTTGAAGCATCATTGATTTAATGACCATTTACATATCATTTTCAAATACCTCCCCCCCCATAAAAGTTTGGAGCAATGCGCTTATTTATATCATTTGTTTTAAAATAGTAGTAACGCGCCTGCTCCCACGGTAGATTTTTGAAATTATTGTTGAAAATGGTGCATTCTGGGGTATCTGGAAGATATTTATTTTCAATGGAAAAAAGAGTTATTCATATAAAGCAAGGTTAACCTCACGCAAAATGGTACATTCCACAGGCAACTTGTAAGTCTGATTTCAATTATGTAAAGTCGTTGTTCTTTTGGTTAAGCGGGGCATGCCTGTGAATATCTTTTTTAAATGTATCAAAAACGAACATTTTATGTTCATCTGGTAGGAAACACATTTTTTTTTTATTATATCCATATATATCCATATAATTGAAACACGTTTGAAGAGAGACCTCAAAATGATAAAAATCATTGAGGAAATATAACAAACAAACAACTTTACTCCCACCTCGTACAGACCATAGGCGTATTTGTGAGGTGCAAGGGGGGACACCTTCAAATTTTGCCCGAGAAATCGGATAATAATTAAAAAATAGGATTTCGATCCAAAATGCTCTAGAATTGCACAATTTTCTACTATTTTTCAAAATTTCCGTCGCTTCGCGGCCATTGTTCCCCATTTGTCATACAAATTGCCCTGAATTTGCACCACTAATGTCAAAACTTTCGGCCATTTCTTTGAGTTTTTGAAAAATCGAGCAAGAAACGGGCGGGTCAATACCCAGATACGCCTATGGTACAGACTGTTACGCCGTCAGGTCATCAGAGAGTGTGAAGGCATCGGGTTGCTTGGGTATTCGTGTGTTCATGAGCTGTGTGTTCATCAAGGGTGCTGGTCAGGGTGGCACCGCTGCACCCCTCCCACTGGAATGGATTACATTGCTTTCATTTCAGATCCTAAAGCATATGCTTGGCTCGATGTGGACACAAGAAGACAAATGAGAAAGGAGAGAAATAATTTGCAGAGCTCTCAACCTAGATCAAATTTTATCTGCAATTACTGCGGCCGTGATTGCCATGCAAACTTTGCATTGATCTAATCAGCCACATCAAGAAGTGCCCGAAAAGACCAAGGTGATCTTTACAAATGGACGTTTACGATTATCTTACCAAGACAGGCAGTCGTCTACTAATGTGTTTGGCGTGTCTATGACGTAAAAACAAAATATCGCCGCCCAGTACGAAGTATAACGAAGTAAGAAAATACCTTTTTCTCAAATAGCTACCAAACATTGTAAACATTATTGTAATCATACATTATTTAAGAGAAAAAAATGAAATGTGAGATTTACTATAAGTATAATATAAGTGACCAGTGGTGGATTAAGGAGTGGGAGGCAGAACGGACCAAGCCCCCACAATTGCGGTACATAAAACGTTTGAGGACCCGCAAATATACCCGACCATTGGCCCCGCGCAACCTTTATCCGCCCCTGTAAGTGACGTGTAATATATTTTACAACTCGAATGGCGGATGATTAAGAACAATATTCAAACTACAACCAAATTGAGTCAGAATTGTCCCGAAAAGTTACACCTTTGAGTTTTAAATAAAACATATTTACATATAATGTAGCCATGTCTAAGGTATTTGCTTCCTATACTTTCTGGTTATCTCATCTCTTTTTGTTCTTGCCGTAACTAAGAAAACACCGCAACTGTTTAACGTAATGTAAAAGATAACATACACCATGTTATTTTAATGTCACAACGCTGTCTGCGTTTCCCTACATTAAAAAACGTCTGCCAAAGAATGCGCTGAACTACATTAGAAACTGGACCTTGTCAAAATATAACGTGTTTACTCTTATCTCTGTGCATGACTTGACTCTGTTCTTAGCAGTTAACAGATTTGATCCGATATTCAGTCACGTGACTTCTGAATCTCATCCAAATTATTCCTATTGTAATCGAATTATTGAAACATACGTCTAAAAAACGCGTATACACAATTGACCCATCACTACTAACACTTGAAAGTACAAATATATACATAAAATTCGAATTAAAATAAGAAACATGACAAAAAATCCACTTGCACTTTGCGTTTAAGCAATTTAACGACAAGATGTAAGTGTTTTCCAGCAAAAGAATACCGAGAAACTAGGCATAAGAAAACCTTTATACAAAAATCAGACAGCACTTTTTTGCTTTACCAACCACAAAACTTAAGGAATCAACATATCAACGTAATAACGATCTAGTTCTTAACAGCACAGCAATCAAACAATGACTATTCTTTAAGGGTGTCTAAATGCTTTAAATGGGGTTTAATGTAAAAAAGAACTGATAATAAACGACCGACCGGGGTTATAATTGGTATTTCTCTGCAATGAATACAAGTCCATGATAAAATTCAAGTAGATCTTATCTTATGCGGGAACAAATTATGCGTTTGCCAAAAAATCAACTTGAGCGAACTGACCACTGCACAAGTGCTGACCAAAATGCTCTGGAGGAATCGGGACTGGTCGTTGGGACAATCACAATTTAATATGTATTCTTGTACGACCAGTGCGACAAGTTTTGAGGACGTCATGCGACCCATATCACCACTGATAAGGTCAAAACTCAAAATGGTCGTATCTCGTATCGACGAGATGAATCAGATCAAACCACTTTTAATGTCTTTTTCATGAGTTAATTGCGTATTTCATTTGGGTGCTCAGCAACATTGAATTACACATATGTGTCAGTTTCCTTAGAGTAAGTTCTAAATATAAATGAAAGTCTCTCTAAACAATGATGGTTTATTTAACCGTATAGGAGTCATGCAAATGTATAAAGAAACCCTCATTTGCTTAACCCCTGTATGAATTAATTGACCATGACATTTTTGGAAAGTTATAATTTTAGGTTCCTAAAAGTGTTTTCTAATAATTTATTGCTGTCATCATATTCTTTTACGGTAAATTGACTCGTTCAGAGGCCTTGACGACGAGTGTTTTGTTAGTTTATGTTTATGTTTTAAGGTTCCTAAAAGAGTTTTCTAACAACATATTTTAGTCAACAAAATATTTCTTGGTTTACATAATTGTAATCGTCTTGGCAGCATCTTTATTAAGCTCTATTGAAGGCATATATCAATAAGAAAAACAATTACACTTTGAGAAAATTTACAATAATGGGAGTATCTTCAAACTAGCATCGAGCATGCAATCGAATAAGCTCCAATGAAAGAGATGACAAAAATGGATAACGGAAGATATTTTATATTTGATGGATAAAAGGGAGAAATTAAAGAACACCCCGCCATATGAACAAGGAGGTATAAAAGATGTGCACAGAGGCAAAAGCGAACTGGATCAACTATAAATGTGCTGATGTGGAGGAGTGTAATAGACACAACAGTACAAAAAGGTACATGAAGATATCACGGATATCACAAGCAACAACATGGGCAAACATGACAGTGTCTGCATCAAGGACAAAAATGGAAACCTGCTTTTTGAGAAATAGCTGGTTCTCAGTAGATGGTCAGAATATGTTGGTGAATTATTTGCAGATGAAAGACACACACTTCTAATCCCAAGAAACGAAGAAGGCAATTGCACAGTAATACTTCATTCAGAAGACAGGAATGCTATGGAAAGTTCACAAAGCGGATTAGCGCTCGGGGAAGATCGCATAACAAAAAATGCTGAAACATTTGGAAGACTTGAGAAGATGTGGAGAAAATGACAGATCTGTACAATAACATTTATATGACAGGACACATCCCGGAAGATCTTCTGACATTCGGATCACAGAAGTCTTATGCTATATGTTTTAAAAAAAGTTGAAGTTATCGTTGGAACAAGTCAGACAATACAAATACCTGGGTTCGCAGATAACTGAAGATGCAAGAACAGAAACAGAGCTTAAGTGCAGAAAAGAACAAAGTTCAACATGTTGACCTACCTCCTCACGTCAAAAAAAAACGTAGGGTACTTAACTGTAGTGGGATATGGAGCTGACACTGACTGATGTACTGGAGAAGAAGATTGAGGCAATTGAAATGTGGTGTTTGAGGTCAATAGACAGAATAAGTTGGAAGATGGGGCCCCTGTATGATTTCTTAACCTCTTTTGTCTTCTTTGTTTTCCTTTCGTCCTTTTTTCTCCCTTTCCCTCTGTCTTTGTTTGCTTGCTGTCCCGTTTTTGTCTCTTTTTCATTTTTAAGCCACGCTATCTATAGCTCGGCTTAAACTTTTGTCTCTGTCTGTCTTTCTGTCTTTCTGTCTTTCAGTCACGCCTTCTGTCGTCAAGAAAATTTGAAATGCACACTAGAGGACATTTAGTCTGTATTGATATTATCGACATGCAAAACAACAAAGCACCATATTGCACTTCTGGGGTTTACATGATGTACTTTTATTAATCAATATGTAAACATCCGGGAAAGGCGTCTGTATCAACGCCATCTTTCTGTGTTGACATGAGTGGTCTGCTGAAAACAATTTCGTTTTAAAAAGTATGGGTATTCCAAAGATAGTTGATTAAACAAGATATTAAATGTCCCTTTTGTTTTGAAATCGAGATGTGCCTTCCGCCGTTTTTTTTCTAAATTGAATTTCATTTAGCAGATGACGCTGCACATGTAACTTCTTCTTCTTCTTTCTTTGAGCTGGATGACTCAGCATTGAGTATTTTTTCGAGCTTTTCCGGTATTTTGGTTGCAATGGTAAAATTCTGAATATAGTAATTTGTTCAGGCCAAAACTGGGGGTGTAAGGGGGTAGGGAGATTTATTTAAAAAGATGTTGTGTAAATTGGTTTACATACGGTATGAAGTTTTGATAGTAATGTTGCTCAAAGAAGACACTGGTGTCTTGCTAGATGGTTCGTCTAACTAGATGGTTCACCTTTTCCCTATATAAGTAAACAAACTACATACTGCTCTCAATCAAACTTAAATGTTATTAGATTTGTGTACACCGTCAGATTTAACATCAGATTTAAGGTTTCATGGGTTGCTGAATCCATTTCTGGGGGAATCATTTCATTCTGTTCAAAATTCAAGCTTTTTGGACATTTTCTATAAACTTTTTTACTATATTAAAGTCATGTAAACTTATGGGCCTGGTAGCTTAGTTTGAAGTTTTGCAACAACTTTTTTCACACTTCCTAAAATAGTGTGCCTTATCAACTTTTAAGGGGGTGGCCCATTTGATACTAAGTAATTAATATATATGCTACAAGGTGAACCATCTAGCAAGACACAAGATGGTAGCAGAACGAGGCTTGGTCTTGTTTGGGTTTGATTGAAAACCAATAAAAAACATGTTCTGTTGTATTTTGTTGCTTTTTTACATATTTGAATTTCATTTCAAAAGTTGTATTTTTAAAGATTTTGCAAGACCTAAAATATGCGCCAAAGCGTAGGTGAACCACCTCGTAGGACTCGCCAGTACATCAAGCAATTCCTTAATTAGAAAAGGGAATTTTTATTACAGCGGTATCTTTGATAACAAAGGTAGCTGTGTCTGTATAATTTCAATGTATAATAGCATACTCAGGCTACGAGAGAACTGCCGATTGACGAACCATTATACAATTCTTAGTGATTTATCATCATCATCGGCTTCCTCGATCACGAAAGACCTGGTTAAACGCGTAAATACAATGGCTCACCTTCCTAAGGAGCTATTAAATGCTTATAATATCAAATAGGGCACCACCTAAAACGTTGATATTTATATTGTAGTTTGGTCCGACTATCTTCCGTTTTTACGACATAGGGTGTATCCTTTAAAATTGCATCAAAGCTGCGATCTAAGAAACACTGAACAGTGAGTTGAATGCTGATTTTTTCTTTCTTTCTAGGGAACTTTACATGGCTTTTAAAGATAACTTGAATAAGGTGTGTTAATAGATATATGTAATAGCATCAATCAAGGTCAAATCTTTGAAACTCCATACGCTCCACCCTATTTAACATATAGATTTATTTCTGTTTCGCCAACGAGATACTAAATACTAAGTCATTTTAGTGTAGATGTTTTAGAAATACATGTCCGTTAAGTAGTATCTTTCTTTTTTTTTAAATGGCTCATCTTCGAAATACTCCCAACCCCACTTTTAGATATTGTCTTTTTAGACAACCCCTTTCTCGAGGAAACTGAACCTCGCTATTTATCCATGTTTAATCAGGGTTGTGTTAAGAATATCACAGATAAGAAGACATGCCACACGGTTCACCCTATTTTATATCTATTTTTTGTTATATAGGGATATATTTCTGTGGCACCGATAATATACTTAACTTTCATTGATTATGAAAAGATACTCCAGATTGACTATTTTAGTTTGTTAAAGAAAATATCTGTGATTTCTTATGCATAGAAAATGAGAAGTCGATGAAACAATGTCTCCCGATGGACTTGAAGCCTCTTACTATTTACTGATATTGAGTTCTCCAATTAGACCCCTCGGCACCATACATCTTACATAAAATTAGCATAACAGCTTATTTTAAAGACCTATCATAATCTTTGATTACATGTGTTTTTAAGATCAGTGGTTGAAATATAGTAGCCACGCAGATGGAAAAGTTGGGAGGATCAATCGGTAGTTCTCCTTTTAAGTTAGTAGGCTCAAGAATACATATTGTGAACAAGAAAAAAAATTAATGTGATGATCTTTTGCAATATGAGACTGGTGATTAATAGTTCAAAAGCGAAGAGAGCGTGGCTTACTGACCGTCACCGGTCAATTTTTTTTATTTTTTTTCCTTTATCTTTTTCTCGCGACGGTCACAGATATAGAGACGTGGTGAGGCGGGGTAAGTACGTTGGCTTAAAACTTATAAGGTAAAATGCCCTTTAATTAATAGGGATATATAATAAATCGTAATTGCTTCATAAAATCAAAAATATTTCCCTTTTCATGAATTGTATCAGCCCAAGTACACATTTGGTATGTTTTTTATCCTACGTTTAAATTGCAGCAAAATCCACCAAAATACTTTGTAGCTAATCGTGACCACAAGCAAGCAAGCATACATTTCAGTGTATATTGTTATTAGATTCACGTTTTCTTTGTCAGTCGATTAGTTTGATTTGAAACTATGTAAACTATGTACGCATTCATACAATATAAGAATACTTCATGAGCGCTCATATAAAGCACTATTTTGTTTCCAATTTTAATTCATATTCTTGCTTGACATGAATTTCGCACTAATTTTAATGCAAGTATAGTTTATCACAGTATGTATGCTTGGGAAATCTATAATAGATATCAATGAAAAAAATGCGTGAGGGAGAGTTTGAATAACGAGAAATGAACGAATCAAGAACGGAGAGTAAAAATTGTAAGCTTACTTACAAAAAAACATAATTTATAATGAATAAAGTGTACATACATTACTATTGATGATTAATCAAAAGAATTTTTCGTGCATTTTTTTATGAATTCTAATTTATCAAAAATATTCTTGATTAATGCCTGAATGCTTTGGTTAAAATAGCATAGTTATAATATACTCTATTTTATAGCTAAAACAATCATCAAACTATATTCTTCGCATACTCAGTGGGGTGTTTATACATTAACATTTTTTTGTAGTAAATATTTTTGGCACGAACAAAATGGTGCCATAATTTTGTTGTCAATATTTTGAAATCCTATCACTTCTAAACTTTTACAAAATACTTTTATAAATAGAATCAACGTGAACATTTGTGGACACATGAAGCTTTAACTAAAAAAAATATTATTATATTAGATTATTGATTTATTTAATCGGAACAAAATATATGTATGTGCTTTATTAAAGAACATTCCAACATTGATATCGACAGAGCTGCGCTGGAAAAATACGTACGCTTTTTGAAATCCTGCTGTATTGATGAAGAAGCATTTATCCCGAGGCATCAGTTAGTGTGCTATGTGTTGCTTAAACCCGCATTAAATCATATATCTTCATACTGATTTCATTCACATAAATATTGTTGGCAATACAAATGAAATGGCCTAACTGTGCTATGTTGTCTGCTAAATATTCCAGAAGTACAATTAGGGCAACGTCATCAACGGCTTTTTTATTTCTGATAAAAAGGTCGGTCAAAACCTAAATATCCAATTCATTACCATACATGACGTTATGATTGCCCAATGCTAAATCTATTGACGTTACAGTTGTTTGATGAAACAACTGGGAAAGATATTACTATCATTATCGTATGACTAAAAGTCAAATATTGTGTAAGCCTATTACTTGATCAACACGAGCTTGCTGTTCGAATATCCCATTAGAAGAATACAAACAGAAAGAACTTAGAATCTTCGAATACTATCAATAATCTAAAACCTGAACCAAAAAACAATTAGAGCCAGGACTATTGGATTTGCAAGTGAATTCAAAATCAAATCAAATGGCTCGTTAATCATTCAAATGCCTGTATTCATAATATTGTTCTACATAAGGTGTTCTATACGTATATGATATTGATAAGTGTGTACTCCTTTACGTTCTTAACAATCGAGTTAATGAAAAATTTCAGCGATTTTACAAAAACTAGTTTAATTACCAGTTACCAGTGTTAACGTTGAATAAGAAATGTTATACGATTGAACTATAATTTTATCCTCATCAATAAAAGAAAGTCACAAATAATTTTTATTGAAGTCACGAAGGTGAAAAAATAACAAACATCATGAAGCGACAAGCTCATTTGTTTTTTACATATCAACATTATTCTTACATTGTTTGAAATAAGTAGCACGGACATTTCAAAATTGTTGGACTATTGTCTGTTAAAACAGTGACATAACACGAGATTGCAGAATGAATCAATATTGTTAATATTTGTCTAGCCAGTTCAATGAAATCAGACATGCGAAACATAATTTAGAGGTTTTTCCATCCGAGAATTCAGCGTTTTTTGTCAAATTTGGGATGTCGTGACAAATGTGATATATGTACTGTGAAAGATTTTAGAAATAATACTCACCAATTGATTTTGTCATCACCTAATTAACGATTAACCTAGGTGTTTGTCGTAAGAGGTTTATATTTGTTTCTGTAGTTACCTTGTTTTCCAAAAATAACGCATGGTAATGCGAAACTTAGTCGCCAACGCACATTTTGTGGTGTTTTAAAAGCCCTTTACAAATAAAAAACATAGCAATGTTTAAAACGTGTTTAGAACTTTCAGTGAACTCTTGATATCTTTTAAATATCCACAGTGCATTAGCCTTTTCTTTTGACGGTCAGTAGAGTTTTTACGCATTAATACAGTTTTTGAGATCGTTCCTTTTTTTTGTGTTAACATTAAATGAGTTTAGCACTTATGTTCAATACAAATATATTTGATCATAGTACAGTAATCTTTTAATATTAAGCTAAACTATAGCTGGTTTTTGGTATGGTTTTTGGTTGTTGTCTAACTTCAAAATTTCATAATTTTAGTCCTCACAATATATAGCCTTGAATTTTACTTAATTTATGCTTTGTATTCCAGATTTTTTGGATTTGACTAAAAAAAAGCTTAGAATACTGAAATATCCACCATTTTGAATTAAATCCGCTTTTTCACTCTGATATGGTTGAAATAAAGCGTATTCCACTATATCAACCTTGGTTCATCTCCTAACACAAAAACATTACACGATTGTGTACCTCACTAAGAAACTGGAATACATATTTTGTTCCTTATAGCCCTCTACAAAAGAGGCTGACTTAGCATTTCAAATGGGCAAATTTGTTATTTTTTTTCTGAAAAACTAAATTCATGCTAAGTGAAATTGATGGAAATATTTCAAGATGTTTCTGCTACTTTTGATAAAAATATATGACAATCAACTTTTAATAGTATTTCGCGTTTCTTTAGCCGTTCAGTATATAACTTTATCGGTAACGAGGAAATTATGTCTTGACCATATAAGAACAAAATAATAAATATTGAACGTACTGTCTTACCTACCTTCGTTTTCGAAGTTGCACACCAGTTTAAATTTTAGACCTTGCAATATTAAACTTGACAAAATAATGCACGAAGTCTGTTTTTCGGAGTACGCGAGCTTGTAAACATTTTAAGTCTATTGAGAGCTAAATAATTTCAGAAAGCACAAATTCGCCATGGTATGAGGGCAAACAAAGTAAAAATAAATACAAAATTCCCATTTTTTCTACTGCGACATTCTGAAAATAAATAACTTCAGACCAGCAAACGGTAATTACGATTTCAAAACGCTTTTGAATAGATGGTATTTGTAAATAACAATTGAAGAATAGGGAGCAAAGCAGCCTGAACGACGATCTGAGGGTGCATAATATGCCTGGAAATCTAGTAGATATAAAACTTTGCGTATGAAAGAAGAATCGGAAAACGAGGAAAACGACTTTGTGAAACTAGAAACATGAGTACTCAGATAGAGTACAAACCCGACACCATATAAACAACTATCAACAAGAATTGGAAGATTCTCCGTAAAAAGAACACCATGTAGAACGATCATAGATAGGAAACAAAATAGATAATAAAACGGA
>JAUUEB010389645.1:0-12225 GCA_032362205.1 Clione limacina
GGGTTTTTCAAGACTTTTCAAGTCTTGAATTTGAAAAAAAAAATTCAAGACTTTTCAAGACTTTTCAAGACTGCGTGGGCACCCTGAAACTTTAAAAAAAATAAGCTTGAAGCTTTTGACTTATTCTGGAACTACAACTAAAATCTTTTAAAATCAATGTCCACACCACTAGATTGCTCATAAATATATAGTCAGTTAACTGTGTTAAGTCTGTTACATGTTGATGAACTGACCACATCATGGTAATTGCTTGTGAGTCAACTGAAAATAGAAGTCCATTATACTACTGATATTTATTCATAGTTTTTAACGCACAAGATTCAAAGAGTCTACAGAAGTTAAAAGTATTCAAAATTTACTTTTGAAAAAACTGTATACAATGTATCAAAATCAGCTTTCTTTGACACTAAGTTGACCATTAAAGTAGAGATAAGAGGTTAGAGGTCATCATGTATAACTCACCCCCACAAGACATCATAGACTGGGTCAAGACACACAGCTTGGCTACTCAGGTCTTCTTGTTCGTCATCAGAAAAACTTTGGAAACAAGAAATATACCTTTGATGATTTGTGGCATAACACAATTTTTGCCTTTTAATACTTTGTATAAAGACAACACTAGTTTTTGTGTGTGAGCTATAACTTCAATAGCCTTACTTAAAAAATGAGAAACTAGAGAATGGGAGACAACTTTTGCATGAATAAAATTGTCTAAGTACTGCAGCATAGACATTTAGTGATTCAGATAGCTAAGAAAGAAATGCTATTGATATCAATGTACAGTTTCCAGGCACGTCCATTTCTCGCCCACCCAACAACAACAAGAAAATGGAGGTTTTGGTAGCTCACACACAAACCTAGTGATATCCCTTATATTACTAATTTCTGGGCTGAACCAATGTTTTATAAATATATAGCATGTACAGTCTAGTACCCTAATAATCTTCGGACTATTTATTAGAGTTAACAGAATTTTTGGATTGGGAATAAAATTATTTTTATAAAAAATAAAGCCACCATGTATTCCTCACAGACATGCAAGTGTAACACCAAGAAACTTTCAGAGTAATTATCTCTTTAATTTACCTTTAAAAATCATTTGCAGGCTGCAGTTCAATAAATTTCAAATGCAGGAAACAAAAAAACAAAATCCTAATTTATTTGTATTGTCCATATGGATGATCTGATTTCCTGATGATGATGATGATGATGATGATGATGATGATGATGATGATGATGATGATGATGATGATGATGATGATGATGATGATTTCTATATCCAAATCACAACATAAATAAATAACAGTTATCAGAATAAAACAACAAAACCAATTTCATAAAGGTGTTAACATCTTTGATAACTTTGACAGCACCTCCAGCTATAAGTTCTGAAATTTCAGTTCTAAAAATAGATTTCATAATTCATAGTGATCAATAAGAAAAATAGACTTCAAGGAGAGAGATTTGAAATTTGGCAGCACATCAGGCCTCTAGTTCTGAAATTATTATTATTACAGGCAGAGGTTTAGAAAAGCCTCATCACTTTCAATATAGTCCATTAAAACCATATTCACTATAAACAATATCAGCTTTTTAAAAAAAAATTTTAGTTTTCATAAGTCACTTGGGTGAAGGAAGGCACAAAAATGTTCAAGCATTAGAGAAGACGCATTGGCTTACCCAAGATCATTTCATTTGGTTGGCTCTCAACCAGGTTGGCAGCGGGCAAAAACAAAACAAAAAAAACAATCAAACAAACTGTGCATATCCATCCCATATGTCCCTCACCTTTTACAGTTGCCATCTGTTTTACTGATCATCAAACACTTCATGGCACCAGGCTTTTCTTCTCCTCTTGGTATCAAACCTGAAACATCAGAGTACATTGGATGAATTTTTAACTTAAAATAAATGAGAAAAGAGACAAACATAGCAACAAAGCTGAAAATAGCTAAACGCCAAACCATCAAAGTAGCCAACTTGGTAAGACAAGCTTAAAAGGTTTTGTAGAACATTTCATTTTCATCCCTTTCATCTACATTTAAATTATAATTAATCGCCTCTTATGTAAAACAGTCTAAGATGCAAAATCAGAATAGGAGTACTCACAGAATAAACATGACTTTTAAAAGAAAGAAAAACAACATGAACCCCAAAACAAAATGTTAAAACTGCTTAAAAACCTCTCAGCTCCACTTTTCAAGAAATATAGCTACAAAGCTTATTTACAGTATTTTGAAGGAGTATACAGACAACCCTACAAAAAAAAGTAAAACAAAAATTGAAAATATAGCACTTCTTGACGTCAAAACCTTCTCGGCTGCACATTTTGAGAAACTAGCTTTAAAGCTAAAGCATAAATTAACAGAAAATGAAAAAAGAAAAAAAAAGAGTATCAAAAACAGCCCTGTTTTAATATGCATGGGTAATGAATGATTTGTACTTGAAATTTTAAAAGACAAAGCAATAAAAACATTTTAGCCGAACCATTTCTCCTATTATTTTCTGTGTTTATTCTTGAATGAGAAATAGTAATCATGAATCATACCAATGCATGTCTTGCTGGCAAAGATGTTTGATCGAGTTAGTGTGTGAGTGTTAATTAAAGACTCATCAATCCTCATAATTGTCTGGTCCCCACTGGCCCCAATCCATGTTGCCCTTTTGCCATGTTTGGTACCTGTAAATGAAATATGGAAAGCTTGAACAACTTTATCAATATAATTCAGCCTTTTTATCCCAATCTGCATTGCAGAAAGTAATAGAAATAAATTTAAAACAACCGATTAGAACAATAATACTCATAGTGAAAAGGTAAGATAAAAACCTTCTTAAAACAAAAACTAATCCTCAAGTATGAATTTGAGGTGTGCAATTGACTTTGAACAACTGATAATCAGTTAATGATGAATAATTAGATACAGACCAACATTAGGCACTGGTCCAGGCACACTGTACCAAGGAGTATTCTTGCTCTTTACAGGAGATGATTCATCCAGTCCGTTACGGCCCAGAGCTCCTTTCTGGATTAGGAAATAAAAGAATAGGGTTACAAATAAAAAATATATAATTTTTGTCTCCGAAAAATAATTTTAGATAACAAGAATTAGGCCAGCTTAGTCAAAAGGAAGTATTGCATAACTGAAACATCAATTATAGAACAATCATAGAATCAAATAGGCCAATTTATACTTATACAACACAACTGCTACAAGCTCCACTTTCCAAAATAAGATGTAAGTTTGATATTCTAAGCACTGGAGATGCATCAACAAATACTATTTGACTACAATAAATTTTGATTACACTAAGAGTAACTGGGGTATCTAAACACTTTGCAAAAACTTTTTTGGGCCATGTCCTTTTCATTAAACATGCACAAAATAGGTCTTTAAATACCCCCCCCCCCCACACTGCCAGCTTCTGTGACAGTCATCTGTTGTAATTTGTAACCTATCATCACTGAAGAAGGCTACAGTGCAAAAAATTTGTATTTTTTTTGCATCTTTGTTTAAGGTGTTTCAATGATAAAACTTTAATTGAACATCGGTATTGTAAGGGCTCCTATTGAGAAAATGATGGCTCATGCACTAAAGACGTAAAGATCAGAATAGGAATGGCCAAGATGTCAGAGAAAGTTGAGTTATGCCGGTCATGCACTTCGAAGCGCTAATACTGATCTCATGTCAAGTGTTTTTCAAGGCAAGATGGAAGTGATATCACCAGCACCAGCGGTCTCAGGATTCATGAGGTAGTCAGAGCTAGCCAAGACAGAGAAATAGAGGATGTTTGTGGCATCATCAAGTGCAGCGGCCAACACTGACTACGGTGACTCTGACAAGTGAGACATGTAAGATTGAGAAAAAATTTAGAAGTGAAGCTAATGTAAAGACACTGTGTTTGTAGCCTTATAGGGAAAGTTATTTTAGTGGTTTAAGAGCTAGTTGCACAATGACAGATCCTAAAAGAAAAGATAACACCAAAGTAAGGATATACCTGATGATCTCCACAAGTGTATATCTGCCCACTAATGAGTAGGAATGCTGAGTGGTGGCTTCCTGCTGCTATCATTGCCGCAGGAAGAGGCAGGGGGACACGTACTGGCCGGCCTCTGTGAAGAGAAACAACATCTTCTTAAAGACACGCATCTCATTTTCACAAATAATAAAACATCATCATCAAATATATAGAATAAGTAAATTAGTTAGGGTTTAGGTCTGTGGCAACAAAAGTAACATTATATCAGTTGCAGTGCTGTTTTAACATTTTTATATGCTGCCTCACAAAGGACATAACTTATACATCCTACAAAGTTATGATTGTTAGATTTTACAAATTAAAAATGTTCTACTGGCTACTGTTACCAAAGAAACAGAGGTTTATTGTTAAAAAAGAAATTATTAAAGATTGGTTTCATCTACAATGCTATCCTTGATTATTTTAAGATTAAGAAACATATCTCAACATTTTTTTGATATTTTTTTTACAAATTTGTCATGGGCATCTCATTGTAATGCCATTACTTACTCAATCTTTGTGTGCCCTTGACCTAACTGACCATTGCTGTTGCTGCCAAATGCATATGCATCACCATTTTGCAAGAGGACCACTGAAAGTTGAAAGAAAACATAGTATTAAGGAAGAATAACAAAAAACGGAAATTTGTAAATATGACAGGAAATTGATGTTAGCAAAAAATGCTTGATTTGCTAAACTGCCCTTGAACATCAACATTTGAGAAAAAAAAACAGCAGATGTTTAACCTATTGAAAGCCTTGATCAGCACACATGCACCTTACTAAGCTAAGCATAAAACTGTTTCTTCAAACTCACAGAGATACCCCTTTGGTTGTTGATGCATACAATGAACTTAACCACAAAATGATGCTTTTTAAACCATAAATAAGGCCTTTGTCCCTTATTATTATTGCAAGCTGTGAAAAAATGTGGTCCTTAGAATACCATATAAAAGATTGGTGAAAAATCGCCATACTAAAACATGTGTGTTTTTTTAAGAACAGTATTGAATTATGAGGACTTACATGTATGGTGTAGACCAACAGCTATCTGTATGGCAGGACTGCCTGAGGTATCAATGGGTGTCTCTGCTGGGGGCAGACTGATCAGTTTAGTGATCTCAGCTTCTGCTTCATTGCTTGCTTCTGAAGAAAAACAAAAGCATAAACAGGTAGAGATTTTGAAATTTGTTCCTGCCCTCTTTTTCCTCTTCTTTCGAGACATACAAACCCTACTTTTTGTGTACAGCATAACCAACAGAATAAAGAAAGACTTCTTACTCAATAAGCGTCCCCATTTGACATGCAATTTGAATTATGCCCCCTTGCAGCAACTAAAAAGAATTTGTCAAAACTAGCATAGGATTCAATTTTCTTCCAACTCATTTTGTTTGTTAAATTCCAGTATTTCTGGAAGCTTGCAACAAATAAATGAAAGGCAGTAAAAGGTACACAGATTAGTCAAGCCTTGAAAGTCTCTAATATGTATATAGACATAAAAAGCCATTTATAAACAGTAAAATCATAATTTTATCCTTTTAAGAAACAACAACAAAAATATAATATTATATGAATGATATGAGATATACAAAGTGTTAATTTCCATCTATAGCTAGTGATGGTTCTAGTATTTAATTCCTTTTTGACTGAAGTTTATCTGCAGCTTTTAGCCAGAAGAGGGGTATGAATTATATTCTGTTTGTATAGAACTAAAGAACTTACCAAGAGACAGTGGTAAACAGTAATAAGTAGATATGCCTTTATTTGGCTTGTAATGTATCATTGTGGTATTCTTGTAGAATGTTTTCAACTGCCACTAAAGGAATTTAAAAAACAAAGTACCTTCTAAAGCTGGATAGCCATTGCCCTCTAAAAAAGGGACAGACCAAATTGTTCCAACATGAGAGTGTAAATTATAAACTAAACCAAGACCAGTCCTCTTGATCAATTCAACTTCATCTGAGTTGAAAGCGGGCAAACAAAGAAAACAAAACAAACAAACAAATCAGTATATTGTTACAAAATCTACATGTAGTTTTTACTACAGGGCATTTTAAGTAGAAGGATTACAGCCCATGCACAAGTTGTTGGCTATAAAATAATAAATATAAAGGTTTAATAGTGTCAAACCTCTCTGTTTCCTTTCCTTGGCCAGTTTCTGAGCTTGACGAAGTTGAATCTTTTCTTTCTTACCACCAGCATCAACTTTAGCTCCTTTCTTGGCTTCTGTTTGGAAATATTTTGAGAGATTTAGGTTGAAAATGATTTTCAAAGACAAAAAGAAGAAAAAAATATATTCTAAAAATTCAATGAATTCTGGTTATACTGAATTGGAACTGTATCAAGGTGCATGATGACACTGTTAAGTTTAAATGCAACAAAACTTACATGAACTCTAATAGGAATTAAAGGTGGGACCAAAACAGAATCATCATAGGGCTTTACGGTAGGTGTTAGATCCGCAAAATCATACAAAAATTGGTGAATCTTCCTAATGCACAAATATTCCAGCCCTGAACAATAACTTCAATCAGTTCCAATTCCATGTCTAATAAGTTTACCTGACATAATGTCCTTGATTTAAGTATTTCATTATAGCAACTGAACCATCAGTCATGTTTGCTTTTTAGCTCCTTGTTAGTAGTATCATATAAGTTCTGTGGAAAGAGCATCAACTGTTGTAGCTTAAAGTTGTTCTTCCTTTAAAGGTACTAGTAAATAAGCTATCATTCTATTCTTAAAATACAGTGTTTAAAGAACAACTTATTTGATGAAACAATCTTAAAAATTAAATTTCAACTTCTACATATATGCTTGTTTTCAACTATCTAAACATTGAGTTCCAATAGAACGAGACATAATGAGTGTAACATACGGACAACATCCAAAAGGCCTCGCTCATCAAGCTCATTATATGCCAATTTCTCCTCAGCACAAACTCGACACACACCACACTCAGAGCAGCCTGATTCACCAGCACCACATCCACAAGGCCTGAAGAGAGAGATAAAGGTCAAAGGTTATAACTCTTACTTTAACAATAACCAATATCAATTGAGCATCAGTTTTCATGTGAAAAAAAAGACTGATGTCAATAATGAAAAAAGAAAACCTTAGAAAAAAAGAGTACTTGATTTTCTAAGAATGGTCAATGGCAGTCTTACCTGGTTTGCCCAGGAATACACATTTACAGGTAAACTTTCAGCCCTGAATTTTTCAATTTATAGATGTCATTAGGAAGGAACGTTCAACCAACAAGGAAAAAAAACAATTTTGGTGGTCTCTTTAAATATAATTTTGTAACCGCCGCCGTCTAGAATGATACTTGCTGTCAGCTTGATATTATGAAATGCAGAAATGAGAAGTTCTGTTCACTTATGTAAGTGAGTTTTCACATAAGAAGCACATACTAGCTTTTTAATCAGTAAGAAGGCACTTTTAAAAATGGGTCAATGAAATAAATAGCAAAACACTGAATTAAAAGATTATTCATTTAAGATAAGGGAGAAGGCATAAAGAATAAATTAGATTATGGGGTCAGGGGGTACTTTATAACTTTCCAAATCCCTGGCATGCCCAGACTGCCAATCTTTTTTATGTCACTCAATGAAGATCGCTCTTGTGCAAATGCAGCCCACCGTATATGAAGACAACAAAAACTGCAAGCTAGACATTTGTCAGCCACAAGAAGGCAAACTTTCAAAAGAACAGAAAAGCAGCATCGGCAAACTCACCAACTGGAACCAATGCTGCAGATAGTTGTATTCCTGCTCTTGTACATATAATCATTCATTCAAAATAAAGACTTTTAAAGATTCTGTGTATAGTTATTCTTAGTCAATTCTAGAAGCTTCACAATAAAAAGAGCTTTAGAAAAGGGGGAGGTATATAGGAGTTCAATAAGCCATATCACAAGAATTTGATAATGCAGGCACTTCAATTACACTTATTAAAAGAATAGACTTAGCAGAACATCCAAATTGAAACTTCCCTTTTACATATGAGCGTGAAGCAAACTAAGCCCTTAGCGACACTAAGTCCATGTTTTCTTAACATAACCTTGATTTTGCATCTTTCCAGCAGTAATCCTGAGAAGCTATACATACATTGTGCGAGAATCATCCCAGGTGCCTTTATTAGGTAAGCAAATGATTTTAATACTGAACCAGTAACAGCTCTTTGTATTATGAAACCATACCCTCAAAAACAGTGATGTGAACACAGAAAATATCCTACTTGCTGCAGTGTTCATGTTGGGTGACAACAATTTCCCCATCCATAATTGCTATGAGATAGATTGATTCCATTATCAACAGGATGCTTCAAATCATATCCCTGTACTTACATGCCAGGATTTCTGTCCTTGCGACCACTGTTGATGCAGCTCACCCCATAACCTGTACACTCTCGGCAAATCGGGCAGATCATACACACCTCATATACCCACTTGTGTTTACCTGCATGAAAATCAACATACAATTACAATAAGACAATCGTCGTCATTCAACATCCATTTAAAGTATATTTCTATGCTGCAGATTGATCTTAAGCAGTCACTATGATTACAGACAAACAAAACATAAAAAGTTTTAAATATAAACTGCCTTCATTTTTTTCATCAATATTTGTTCTGAATTTATTTAAGCATTTAAGATATATGATATGTCTCACTATTATTTGAATTAAAAAAAATTAATACTACCTTAAACATCCCCATTCAGTCAAAATCCATTTTAAAATCCATTAATATTAGAATAAAGCAACAACATCTTCAATTCAGACAGAAACAGAGCGTGAACAAAGTAGACAAGGTTCAATTGCCTGTTACGCTATGCAGCACCAGAATTTGTCTTGACCAGAGCTCAGAGAAATAAATACGCCTTCAAAGGACAAAGGGGCTAAGGACAAACTTAAATGATATAAAATATAAATTCATGCTAATAACAATTCCTACCTGGTGCACATATATTGTCATCTACTTCTACTTCCTCTTCATCTTCAGCCATGGTGATGTTCACAGTGGCTGAAAAGAAACAAAAACATTAAATGTTAAGGTTGAGTTTATTTTTTTCATATATATATGTCCTTACCTCAGTATTATAGATTCAAATGTTCCCTTTTATTGTTAATTAACTGTTTCATGAACTTACTTTTTTGTCATGTGCAAAAAATCATTTTGGTTTAAAATAAAATATTCCACTAATCCTTCAAAATTCCTTGAACAGTTAACTACCTAAAAAACTTAACGAAAACGTAATTTTTAATAAATTTTCTCGTTGGATGCCTGATTTTTGCCACTTATTAATAAGAACTAATTTTGAACAGAATTTATATCAATAGATTATGAAACAAAAATCATCTAAAAAGTTCAAATATATTGTAAAAGGGCAAAATCTCTGTCCTGACAACCCTTCCATGAGGGGATATGACTTTATTTCAAAATGCTATTAGCAATATAAACTTTTTATAAAAACCACCAACATCCTTTTCAAACAAATTTAATTTCATTCTTACTCATCCTAAGTATGAATAAGATGTAAATCCATGATAACAATTGTGTCTCTCACCATCCCGTGATGCGGTGGCTTGTGATGAATAGTCCCTGCCACATTGTCCTTTGTTGTTGATGCCAAATGTATAAACCTGACCCTTGTTATTAAGTACTACAGCATGGGCCTTGCCTAGAGACACCTGGGCCACTTGGATATCTCTCAGTTCTGTCACCAGGCCTGTAGATGGACATGAGAAGGAGTCAATTTACATAACAATCAAACATTTCTACTTTACAATCTGTAATATGGCTTGGATCACATGAGCTACAATTCTGCATGACAATCTAAAATTGCTAAAAATGAGCACATTACATAAAAAGTTTCAAAAGTAAACCATGTAACCTACTGTAAATGAGGAATTTTTCACAAAGTGGATATTTTCATAAAATACACTAAAATTAAAGATTTCCTCTATTCTTTTAAAATTCAGACACAAAGATATGCTAAATGTTTGCCATGTTGATGTTTTACAACTAAAAACATCTTTTTACAATCGTACAAAATAATTGCCATCAAAATGAGCCTTAACATTTTAACTAAAAAATCAGCATTCTTACACACATTATTTTGTAAACATTTTCTAGCTATCCAGAAAATAGACTATCAATATTTCAAATTTATTAAGAAAAAACATTGTTCAAAATGAGAAAGCTTACCAGTTGTTGAATCACAGTGAAGGCTGGTATCTTTCCCAAACATGTAGAGCTCTCCATCTTTGGTCACAACTGCACTAGTTCCACTGTTACAGGCTGCCAGGACCACAAACTTGGAGTCAAGACGACTCATTTTACGAGGTTTGCTTGGCTTTGGTTGACGACGAACTTTGCCTGGAGATCCATGATAACATTTCATTGAGTATGTTTGTCTCTCAATCAATTTATTTGTATGTTCATATTTAAATTATAATCAAACTAAAAATAAATGCGATGCCTCTCGTGAAAATGTGCCACTTGTCGCACTTTTAAGTTTCAAGATATTGACTTATAAAAATGACGGGGGTATGTCCTATCAAAATCTTTTTTTGTTCCATTCATTTCCTCAGCCTTTTTTTCTTTATGAATAATAAAGATTTTAAAAAGATTGAACTTTGTTTTCCTTTTTCAAGCCTACAGAAGGCCATAACTACTTAATTTGTCATCAAAATGACTTAATTAATGTTCCAGAAGTTCATTAGAGAGACTAAATAAAAAGTTATAAAAATTGATTTTTGAAATTTGTGTCATGTGCAACCTTTTGATGGGGAGTGTTTGTTAAAGGTAATTAGGGGGTGTCCTATCAAAAAATCTTGCTTTACTCAATTCCGTTTCCTCAGTCTATTTTACTTTGTGAATAATATTTAAAGATTATGACAAAAAAATCAGATTTGTATGTGTTTAAGTAGAATTTTTGCTAGGAAGAAGTATTCTGAAAACTTGTTGTTCACAAAAGTTTGAAAGCTGATTTCTCAAAACATTTTTTTCTCACATCAGGCAATATAGATGGCAATAACTACTCCATTTTTATCAGAATGACTTCATTTTTGTTTGGTATGTTCATGAGAGTGTCAAGATGAGAAAAATCTGAAACATAGATTTTGGAAATTTGCAACATGTGGAACCCTGTGATGAGGAGTGATATTTGAATTAAAAACAACTAAAAGTATAACATGGTTTACCTCCAACATCCCCATCTTCGCCCCTTCTTGCTGTGCCAACAAAGTAGACACTCCCGTCCTCTGCCACCATCAGGGCATGTAAGCCATCATGTCCAAGAGCAATGTGTGTGATCTTTGGTGACTTGGGGATGCTCATCTCTAACCATTTACCCTGGGATGGTCCAGACTGTTTGATGCCAAGAGCGGCAGCTTTGCCATGGTAAAGAACCTGCAACAAGATATGTATAGTTTAAACAACTGAAAAAAATGAAAAATAATCATTACAACATGAACGGATGACGCTGTTGATGGTGATTTAGGTGATATGTTAAGTAAGGTCATAAACTTGTAATGTGCATTTTGTAACATAAAAAAAGGAAAGGATAAAGGTTTCTTTTCAACTTATAAAAATCCTACAAGATTCTAAGGACATAGGTGGGAATTGAAAAAGTAAGTTTAGGAGTGAAAGTAGAAACGACAGACATAAGGCACGAAGTGCAGGATGTTTGCGCCTGAGTTACCTAGGGGGTCCGGGGGCATGCTGCACCGGAATTAAAAAAATGATGCAGAATACTACATTCTAGGAATAGTTGAGGGGATTAGAGACTCAAAAATTAAACATAAAAATCTGCATCAATTCCAATAACAGGATTTAATATTGTGAAAAAAGAATTAAAGGCTTCAACTACACATGGAAAAGAAACACCATATTTATGAGACAACTTAATTCTAATAGAAGTATATTTCTGAGGAGCAGGGCATACATAAATTGGGATTTTTTTGTGGGTGCTGGTCATCTACATTAAATATAATTCAAAGTCTCTTTATTTATATTATTTATTTGTGTATGTGTATGCAATGGGATAACAGCCACAGTTTTGACTCAATCGAGCTGAAACTTTCGCAAAATGTCGGTAGCTGTGTGGTTAAGCTTTTAGTAAAAATCTGTTGAGTGTAAAAAAAAGTTATTAGCTTTTTAGTTTTTCTAGGTTTTACTATATTTCCTCTGTAAAATACGCACCAT
>JAUUEB010389756.1:0-20613 GCA_032362205.1 Clione limacina
AAATTGTTTTGACTTGACTGTAGGTAAGTCGTTTTAAACGCATAGTTTGTATTACAACCGATAACCGCATTTCGAGACTCACCAAGTTATCGAATCAAACACGGAAGACACGAAGCAACATTAAAAATTAAATTGACTTTTTTGAAAAATACGCAGTGCCAGTACCCTCTTAGGACTCCGGGATTTCCTCTATTAGTATCATAAAGTTCATGGAATAAAGCATTTTATCACCATTAGCTCACACTTCCCTTTTCCATTATCCTTTCATAGAGATACACAAAACAACATTTTAACTGTTATATTCTTTAATACCTAAGATAATAACAGTATGTGGTGAAGTTATCTCGTGTTAGGCTACCTACTAGAGTGAGAGGTTACGGGTTCAAATCCTTCTATGACCTGTGGGAATGGGTACCCAGCTATAGGCCGTGTATGAAATTGTAAGATTGTAAAGGGATATATAAAGTGCCTGGCAGATAGCTTCCTTGTATATCTACTAGGAAGCTGATCATAATCAGCTCAGAACTTTACTAAGTCATCACAGAAACCTGGCCTTATCCCTTTAATTACATCTAAACGCTATTTTTGACCATGACCAAAAACCAAAAAACACGAAGAGGTCACTGGAATCATGAACCCTTTCTCTGTACACTTCTCTGACACAGACGAAGACAGTTGAAATCAGAATGGTAATGTTTGAAAGGCCACCTGATGGACCAGGCAAATAAAGCAAAATTATCCAAACATTTTTTCTGCGGTGTTCAATAACTCTCTAACAACAAACGAACAAACTTTGAAAATTCATTCACCTAAGTGTGGGCACAGCGGCAGCTTACCATAGCTGAATTTAATCCTGAAGGTTAGACCACAGTAAATAAAAATAGGAGTATTTACTATGTTCTTTCAATAACGTATTTTCCACCCTGATCCTAAAATAATGTAAAATCAAAAGAAAAAAAATTACCTGCAGTAAAGCCCATACAAAAGCGAAAATTTCCATTATGTTTTGGTGATCTGATCCGCGACCAAATTTTTTAGCTATTTGACAAATAATGCATTTAGGTCCAATTTGCGGAGCAAACTTGTGGAACAAACAAACTTATTTTCTGATCATAAGTTATCTTTTTAAATCAACTTCCAACCCATAAACTAGCAGGCCTGGGATTATGTTACAGATATATTATGAACAGTTGCCACTTGGATTGTTCAGTTTGTCTCTTAATTACATTGTCTTTGGATCATAGCTTTTTGTTTGACACATTTCCGATCCATGTTTTACTGTGGTCATACCTTCAGGATTTTGAGGACAAAGATTTATCTGTGTTGCTTTCTGACGTGCATAACCCAGTTTGTTTTACTATTGATAATCGCAATGAAAATTATTGTATTGTTAAAGACATAAATAGAGAAAATGCAAATGACGATATAGTAGACCCCAGCATATTAGACAACAATGTTAACAATAAATCCATACCCCAGCGATGGGAAAGTGAAAAAACCGAAACATATAAAGACGAGCTAAAAAAGCAAAACTTAAATGAAGTCCTTGATTACCTAAACGCAATCAGAAACAAAACAATCGGACCAGACCATAACATTTCTAATAAACAGAAAATTGATTATATTGCACAAATCATAACAGAAAACTAACACAAGCTGCAAAAAAAAAATTACAGAGAACGATTGATACGAAATACTCCAGATCCGATTAGGAAAAATAAAAACCATGCAAATGAAAAAAGCAATAACGAATGATTTGATGATATATGTCAAAAAAGTCTCAACACGTATCATATGTACAGACTAGAACATACTCAAATTAAAACCAGCGAAAGCTTTACAAGATTAGAACTATCAAGTAAACACTACAAAAAAACAATGAATTCAGCAACAAAGAAATATAAATTTAACGAACAGAAAAATCTGAAACAATTACGTCAAAAGGATTCAAAGCAATTTTGGATGCGCCTAAAGAAAAAATCAAAATCAGAAAGTCAACCTATAAATAAACTTTACAGCTTTTTAAAACATTTTAATGAAGATAAAGGGGAAACAACCGAAGAAATTGCACCACATGGTATTTCCGACTATGATTGTCTAACTTTATATGACAAAATAACAGATGATGAAATTTTATAAGCTATCGGAAAAATTAAAAGCGAAAAATCACCAGCAATAGATTTTATATTAATTGAGTACATTAAAGCTAGTGCCAACATCATTCTCCCATTATATAGAGAGCTGTTTAATCTCATTCTTGACACAGGTGTCTTCCCGTTAGAGTGAAGCATCGGAATGATATAGCCAATTTACAAAAATAAAGGAGATAATAATGAACCAGCTAATTATAGACATATATCTTTGTTAAGTTGCCTAGATACATTTTGCACGTCAATATTGAACAGCAGATTGATTTATTTTATTAAAATAAATTATCTTCTATATGAAAACCAAGCAGTATTCAGAACGGAATTTGTCACTACAGACCTTATTCTTACTTTACACCTTTTGTTAGAATATTTGAAATTCGATACCTTATACTGTGGATTCATGGATCTCAGTAAAGCTTATGACACAATAAACAAAGCCAAGTTATTCCAAAAGCTAGAAATGTTTAATGTCAAAGGCTAGTTTGTCAATGTTGTTCTGTCAATGAACACTAGGGTTTTACATAGTCTCGAAAGTTGATTTCTCGAGATTCTCGTTCTCGAAAGACAATTTCTCGAGATTACTTGAGAATTTATTGATTTTGATAAATACTATTATTTCAATGCTTTGACATCGTTTAGTATGATTATAACATGACGTATCGCTTTTTGATATCACTAGAGGTTGACATTAACGAGGCAATGCTTTAGAGCATAGTTAGAATTATGAAACAATGCATTTTTATTTATAATGAATGCAGTGTTTTTTTATGAAACAAAACAGTAAAACAAACGAGGCAGGATTCAGGACTGTTGCCCAAGCTAGACGAAATAATGTCTACTCTAGGCTCTAGATATAATATGCTAATGATAATGTATTCCAAACTCAAACTCTATCTCTTGTTAACTCCCTGAGGTGAACTCTAAGGTCAATAGAGGTATGCACGCTACATCAGTTGATGTATGTACGTTGCCAAAATACCCTCGATCTTACCCCTCACCAATATTATCGTCATTGAACAAACGTACGGATTTCGTTTTGGATTTGAAACGAAATGGCAGCGCAAACACTTTTTTTCGTTACTGTACTATTACTATACTGGCGGGCAAAACAAGTGGGCAGTTTTCAAAATCGTGCTACATGAAGAGTTTCGTGCAAAATAACCTGATAATTTACAGGCGTACTTTTGGTCATATAACAAACTCAACATTTCATTTTGTAGTTTGAGCGCTGTGGTTTGTGTTCAAAATAATTTCATTAAAAACACGTTTTTTCCGTTGATTAGAGATCTGACAACAGAATATTGTTTTTTTTTCTTTTCTAACACACTTCAGTGTTTTATTTATAAAAGGCCGTTAAAAGTGATGACCCTTAATTTTTAGTCGCATACCATGGCATCGTCTGTCGTTCGTGTGCCAGATGGTCACGTGATATCAATTGGAGGGTGACTTGTCTGAGAAAATAGGGAGAAGGTCAAACTTTTTCATTAGTTTGATGTAATAGCTATGATTATTCATAATTGTAGCAAACTTCTAAACTGAAAAAAGTTGATGTACATGCAATATTATTAAAATTGTAAAATCAATCGCCGATTTTGAGTCACGTGAGAAGAAGCTGCAGAAAACAGCGACCATTCACGGGTTCTGTATTTGTCACATGACATCGTAGAGTTAAATATATTATGTTCCTTCACGCATGACATTGTGAGGTGCGTGTTCAATTATAACTATTTCTTGGCCTATAAAAACCTGGAAGAAGAGCCGCCGAACGCCCGAAAACATTAGTGCTTGGGAATAAAGGAGAGTTGGTTCAGAAACATTTACGGTCCCCCTAAAACTGTAAACAAGTAGCTGCATACCTAGGCCAGTGGCGGCTGGTTGGGGGTGTTGTTTGACTAGTCAAATACTCATATGTTAATCAGAACTCAATTTAAGGAAATAGGTCCATATCTTAAGGAGGAAATGTCTTTCAAAAGATATTTTTTCTCGATTTTTTTTTAATATGCAGTGTTTTCCACTGGTTTCAATCGGGAGAGCGTTGTTCCCTCTGATATTCTTAAGAAACCGCCACTGGTTGTTTTTCATTTTTTTATCGACAAAATTGGATTTCTACAGAACGGAATGAAAATAACATATACAATGTAGGGTGCCCACTTTCTTTTGCCCGCTAGTATAGTATACAGCACTACGCTAGCTGATACTGGTTTGCAATTTTAATATTGCAACAATTTTGACAGTACATCACCCAATCAATAGTATAATAATACCATAC
The DNA here is from genome assembly GCA_032362205.1 of Clione limacina. Lineage (NCBI taxonomy): Eukaryota > Metazoa > Mollusca > Gastropoda > Pteropoda > Clionidae > Clione > Clione limacina. The sequence continues at coordinate 4,420 of JAUUEB010389756.1, forward strand.
CATTCGAAACAGATTTGTCTATAACTTTAATTCATACCATCCATAGCCATCGTTGTTTTCCATCTACTTATATGGTCACATACTATTGTAACCTTGACTTACCCATTAATACTTCTAAGATGTGAAGTTGTAATTAAAATAGATATAATTTAGATGATAGCTCAACTAATAATAAGGCACTACAATAGTTAAAAACGTGTTTTACTAATATGGTACATGTTCTCAGTACTTGACGTTGTGGTTGATGTTGTTCAGTCTCTTCGGTCAACATAGGCATTAGACATCAACAAACGACAAACCGGTGCTTTTAGGGAAAACACTGCTTGTTTGAAAAACGGTGTGTTTTCCGATCACGGAATTCCTTAAATGATGATGACACAAGAGCAGAGGTTTACATTTTGTAAACTTTTTGCTAAGTCTTTATATTTTCCCGATTTTGAGATTCCCGAACCCGATTTCTCGAGTTTCTCGATCTCGAGAAATGGCCAATGTCTCGATGCATTTCTTGCTCGAGAATTTCTCGCGGTAAACCCTAATGTACACCCATACTAATTCTTTATTAAGATGTAATAACCTTTATACTGACACTTTTTTATGCAATATTGGCATTCGCCAAGTGAGAATTTGTCATCTATGTTGTTTTCCATTTTTATGAATGATATTGAAATATTTTTAAAGAAAAAAATTGTCATTATATTAATTTGATTATACAAATATTACAAATTATATTGTTGGATCATACAAAAAATGCATGTTTATTTACAACTTATTGTATGCAGATGACACCGTGCTTTTGGCAACTAGCGTGAAAACATTCAGAAAAAGATTGCAGGAATATGGTAATTACTGTAAATTGTGGAACATAGATATTAACATTAAGAAATCAAAATAAATGATTTTTGGTCGTCAAGGGGAAAGGAAATAAATACTATATAAATGATATTGAACTTGAAAAAGTGAAAGAGTACCGATATTTAGGCATCATAAGTACAAAAAGACGTTTTGTCCAAACAATTAAAGAAAATGCAGCAAAAGGAAAAAGAGCTATTTATACCATTATAACCAAAGCTAAAACGGAAGGACTTTCAATAAGTTGCCAAATAAATGTATTCAAAGTTATTGTCCTTCCAATACTTTTATGCGGGTGTGAAGTATGGGCATTTGAGGATCTAGAATAATAAAAAATGTAAAAACTGATCTTTGCAGAAATATATAAAACTTGAATAAATCCACACAAATAAGTCTTTTATTGTCTGAAACAGGTCTTTTGCTGTGTCCAGAGACCGATGGGACTGTGTACATTTGAGGGACAGCAAGTAATATGTACACAAGAGGAACTGAACACCATCACAGAGAGGATGACACATCATTTATGAAGAGGCACATTGAGGAATGCCATGAGGAAAAAGAAAAAAAATGACGACTTTATTGTAAGGGTGACGAATGCAAACTGCGATTTCATGACGAGGTAAGTACGGGAGAGAGTCTTTAGGTATGGATACAGGGGCATCACGAGAGGTTTAACTTTTAATTATTAAATAACTTGATTTTCATTTGATTTTCATTATATTAATTCCCACGGATAAACTTGGGTGATTAAGTGGTTTTGCTCCTGGTGCCCTGATATAATTTCAGGAATTCAATTGAACACACTTACTTATTAATGACTGAATGAATACCTTAATTTTTTTAATCTTTAGAGCGATATTTGATCTCTGGGGAGGGTGGCTAGAAAAGTCGTTGCGGGTTCAATCCCGTCCATGTACACATTTTTCAAGGTAAACAAAATGTGTAAAGCTATCCTGGAATGTGGTTGGTGCATACCGCTCGTGCAAGCATATTTCATTATCAGTCCTTGTATGTCCCCGGTCCTTGGTAGGCAGGATCATGTACCTAGTCCTATGGGAGACGGACGATAAAAATGTAGGATCCGTGCTAGACCCCCTGGTGATTGCTCAGAGTATCATCCGGGCAAAATTGAAAAAGAAATGTCCTACCAAAAACTGTCGGACTCTGACAGTCTAAATAAAAGAGTACCCTCTGAAGACGGATAGCGGCCGCCCTTTGGGCGAAGGGAAGCACCAACATGTTCACGCAAAACATGTGCTAAGCAAACCATGTGTTGGGCAATAAACATGAGAGTGTAAAAAGCAGTACGCTAACGCAAAATTCAGTCAACAATAAGATGTGACTCCGTTCGAGGTAAAAGCGAACGAAAGAAAGAAGAAGAAGAAGAAGAGGGGGAGGATAAACCAAGATGCCAAAAAAATTGGTCTTCAAAGCACCAAATATTTTTGTTAAAATAATTTATCAGTACATCGATAGTCGTAACCAAAAGGAAAAAAGAATTGAGTGTAAAATAGACAATTTAAGCTCGAGACATCAATCTTTCGGGTGGTAAAAGTCCCAAGATACACCAAAGAGTCATATTACTCTTCATTCTGAATTTATATAGCCTGTAAAAAGATACTCGCCGGTTTCTGCAATATTTGTATAGTCCCCAGTGGACACTTGTGACAATCTTTGATTTCCTTCTTAAACGCATTTACTCCGTTAATATAAATAATGTAAGGGTAAAAATTGTGTCTGTCCAGTATGTGTGTATAACATATCAAAATATTTTGGTATAACCAAAAAATGCATTTACATCTTTGAAGATTGTGTCAAGTGATATAACGATATGTAAGCTTCTCTTTGTACAATGAAGATGATTGAAAATATGTGTAGACGCAGACAATGCACTTGTATAGTTGAACCCGGTTTTCATTTCAAGGAATGACAAGACTATTTATTGATCATATATACGTATATAAATATATACATATATTTTTTATGCTTGGTTCAATACTTTACCGTTATTGTTTTCTGCTTTCAATTTCGCAGTTGAATTATTGTGATCTTTACAACAAAAGAAGGCATATTAATTAGAATATATTGATTCATCCTTTGAAATGACCATCAGTGGATTAATTACCATTGTATACACATATGGATTAATTATCCCTTTTTATTCATTAGCAGAACAGCATCTTGGCTAAGGCCGAGATCTAGATACCAAGAATATATTGTGTACAGTGTGGGACTATTCCTTGAATCTCGGAGTTTTGAAATGTGTGAAACAAATTTACAACTGTTATGAAGTTACCTTTATTTAACCGCAACCCACAACTAGAAAAAATGAGTACTCGTAGAGTTTCTTGCACGATAAAGTTTCGCACTGTTGGTTGGACGCCAGCGGAAGAAGAAAGATGCCAATGAGTATTTCTCTATGTAATCCCATCTAATCAGTTTTTATTCCATAACTTTGTCAATTGGTAACGGATTTTGCTGGAATTTAATAGGCTTCTTTGTCGGGTTAAAATACAAAATCGTACGCAATTGAAGTCAATCAGTTGTATCTTTCTTGAAATATACCCAGAGTCACAAATTGTGATCGGGGAAAAACTAGGTAGAATCATATTTGCTTCGGCTATAAATAGAACAATAAGCGAATCAGCGACTTTAATCAATTTGCTTATTGCTATAAATACATGCATTTTTTCTACAAATAGAACACTTAGTATTGGCATTATTTTTAGTTCATAATGAGTATTGAATACACCATTTTTATTCCAATATAAACATTGGTATCAAAAATGTAATCGTTCTTTTGACGATAGAGGGGAGTGGCTTCTCCTGATTTGCCACACTAGGTCCACTCCCTCACGCATTTATGACATATCTCTCTCTTTAACAGTCAAATGAATTATTTTAGCATTATAAATATATCCTATATTTTGATATTTTGGCACCACCACCCAACAATCTTGATCAGCCTCTACCCCTTTTATAACCTTTAGAATGATGCTAGTTTAACTGTAGGGTTGATCTAACTGTATCACTAAATGTCTACCTAAAGTAACATCTTTTATTTTATGAAACTAGCTTGTTTTACACTGTAAGGTATACATTTACTGATTATTGTTGGACATAATGAATTAGTTTTGCTTTTTTCTCCTATTTAATTTAATTATTATATCATTTATGTTGGAAAAATGAGAAAACTTCAATTTTTTACCAAAAAACTATATGCGTCAAACCTGAGCAGAGAACTTAAATTTACATTTGAATCAATTATTGTTTCTTGCAGTTTCTTTAGACATTTGTTAAGATAATGCTACCACTGTAAGAATACATATGGCCCATTCCATTAGTAAGTGGTCCATCAGGGGCCTACCCTGGGTCTCAGGACCATTAGTAAGTGGTCCATCAGGGGCCTACCCTGGGTCTCAGGACCATAAAAATTTAGTCACCAATAAATGTGTGAAATGGCCACCATGCACCATATATGTTTAAAAGAAAAGACATAGTTTTAAATTTCTTGTTTGTTTTTTTCAACTTTTGTAGGCTTGACTAAGTCAACTTTGGTTTGTTGAAATTGTTTCTGTTTGTAAGTGAACTGATTTCCTCACTAGACTGTTAGAGTAATACAGTCAGGCTTAAACCAAATTTTTTTTGGTAGCACAATTTTGTTTCGTGTTTTTTTGTTCTGTTTAAACAAACCTAACCACCGTTTTTCAGTAAAATTCTGTATCCTAGAAGTCATCAAGCAGGGGAAGTATGATGTCTGTAATATCCCGATCAATGCCGGAGTACTTTATTCCTTGAGCTAGGCAAGAGTCGCACACATGCCCGTCTCAAAGTAGTACAAATTCTGGGTCCTTTTTTTACGATAGTTTATCCTATGATGCCCAAAATGATTGCATTAAATCGATAATCTGATCATAATTCGTTCTGTTTAAACATTAGCATGTCTTTTTTCTGCCAGTTTAAACATGTTTTATTATCAAAGATATGGAGAGGAAAAAATGGGAGTCATGTTTTTGTTCCGTTTAAGCAAAAATTTGGCTTAAGCGTATGAGGTTTAAACGAGTTTGATTGTAGTTTTTAGGTACAACTTTTTACTCTGGAAATTTGATCAGTTGCGCCATCTTTGGCTACTACTATTTTTTTAATTTTATTGTCTTTTTCTGTTAGGTCTAGGTGCTAGATTCTGCCTTCCTCCATAAATCAGGGGGCTCATACATCTACAAATAATTTTAACATGTGCTGTAAGCACCAGGGAAGTTTACTTTTTATTTTCTATGAGTTTTCACATTATCAATATTTTGGGGAGTCTCTAAGTTAAAAGAGAACCTCCCCTTTTTTTCGTCTCCTGGGTGAACCTAAATAAGCACTCTCAGCTTAACTCGATTCATCGGATTGAGAATTTTCAGATTAAAGTTTTTTCCTACAGCAGGAAAAATATCTTGGCCGAGCATCTGGGCCCCCCCCAAAAAAAAAAATTATTATTATTTAAAGTGGGTACTAACTAAATTTAGTAGAAGTAGTATATTTGGAAAAGGATTTGATTTAACTATTTCTTATTCCTATGTTCCTTTCATTTATATATGTGTGTTCTTGTCCTCCACAGATACTTCTCTATGTCATTGGAAAGGGACAAAGACCTCATGGCTTGATTAAAGAACTTCGGCCAGATATCTACAGATTTCTTGCCAGAAAGTTGCAACAGAAATCCAACATATGTATTTAATTTGGTGTTATGAAATCATCTGTCTGACTCCTGAGGGTGTATAATATAAGGATGACTGAGTTCTTTTGTGCAAATGGCTGGTCTTATGATGCTGCAGAGTCAAGTGCTATGACCCTTCACTGTAAAGATCCCTTTGAGAACAGTGATAAGAACTTGAGTCATTATCACAATCAACAATCAGTCCCGTCAGAACTAGATGGCTTGACTTCAGTAGATGGCTTGACATCAGTGTGTATAGATGGCTCCAGCTCACATAATTCACATGATGGTGCTAACTCGCAGGCTGTCAATCTCACTTCAAATAAAACAACTTTTGTGGGACAAGATGACCACCACCAATTCCTTGAATCAACAAATCACACTGTTAACGTAACTAATGACATTTCTTGTCATGATTCATTTTCTGTAGTCTTGGCCCATTCTATGACAGACAATGATAAGGTCACCTTAACTCCGCCACAAGTACATTCCAAAATGTCTGTCATGCAATCAAATGGTGACGTCAGCTACAAACTTGCCGGACAAGAAACTTCTTCTTTATCAAATCAATCACCTGATCTAAAATTGCCAGAGCAGTGTAGTCAGAAGGACTCCGGTATTCAGTCAGGAAGTAGTTATTCTGGTCAATCTTTTGAAAAGCAATCAAATTCAAAGAATGTTTCTAATTATAGCTTCTTACAGTTAAAATATAAACAGAGGGCAGATAGTAAAGGATTAGGATTTTCAAACAGGAATACTTTTAAGCGGTATCAGGAGCTTCGAAACAGATGGATATCAAAGAGCAGATTATCAAACAAATCACATAATAAAATCAGCAAAGAAGATGTATCAAATTTCAAGGCGTTCAAAAAGCCCTATTTTAAAGTCGTTGGGGTTGCTGAAATAGCAAAACCGCCTGAGCTACAAGTGACATCCATGATGAGGCCAAAAGTTAGTCTTAAAAGAATCAAAACAGAAATTGATGATGATGATCGGCAGGGTAAATCCAAGTCTTGGGCAGTAGAGAGGAGAACTATTGGTGCCAAGGAAGTTGGGGGAAAGTCGTCTCATGACAATAATTCATTGAGAGTGAAATTCAAATCAAAGTTGCCAAACAAAAACCAGAGAGTTAAAAAGGGTTCAATGAAAGTTCCTAAGCGTACTGCTGTAAAGAAGGGGAAAGTAAAAGATAGATATGTCAAAATCGGCGACAAGGTTGAAGTGATTTGGGCCATGGAGGGACCAGAGGCCACTGTTGCCAGTGTGGCTGAAGACTTTGAACTGTCACCGTTAACTGTCAGGAAAATTATGAAAAGCAAAGAAGAACTGCTGGAGTCTTTTAACTCAAGAGAGAAGAAGAGGGATGATAAAAAGAAAGAGAGATTAGACAAACAGAGAGAGACAAGAGAGAAACTGAGGAAGGCAAAGAAGTCTGTTGTGGTGAGTCATTCTATTGTGGCGAGTCACTCTAAAGACTTGAGTGAAGGTGATGGTGAGGAGGCAGACAAGAAGGCAGTAGAAGCTGGTGATCGTTTTCCTGAGAAAAAGCCTCATACCAGAAAGGACATCACTCTTGAAGAAAAGGTGATGATAATTCAAGATATTGAGACTCCTGGCATGAGGCCATCAGCCATTGCTCGCAGATTCAATATATCTGTATCTGCTGTGGGTCGTATCAGGAGGAACAAAGGTTACATCCTATTGTGTGCAGCTAGTGGTGACATGGCTTGTACTCAGAAGAGAGCCAGAGAGTGCAAGGATCCTGAGCTGGACAGAGCCTTGCTTAGATGGTACCGTGCTATGGAAGTACAGTGTGATCCTGCTACTGGCTTTTCTGTCTCAAATATTCTTTTGAAAGAAAAGTCTAAAGATTTAGCCATGGTCATGGGGACCACATATTACCCAACAGAAAACTGGATCATCCGATGGAAAACCAGACACAACCTCAAGTCAAAGTTTGGTCTGATCAATGACCGGGAAAAGCTGAGACAGTTAGATGAAAAAGTAGATCTGACTGAAATTATAGAAGGAGTTGGGACGCCATTCTTAACTCTGGAAATGCTAGATAAGATTAAGGAAGAATCCATGAAGCAAGATGAAAAGAAAGAAGAGTTTACAGTGTGTGAGCATTGTGGTGCACTTACAAGCAAGAAGAAAAGAAAGAAAGAAAATGGCCATGCACCAGGATGTCCTGCTTCTGGTTGTAGGCGGGACTTAACTCTGGATGAGAAAGTTCAGATTGTGAAAGCTTTGGAAAAGCCCGGAACCAAGATGGTGATCCTAGCAAAGAGATTTGGGGTATCCCAGTCTGCCATCAGTCGAATCAATAAAAACCGCGTTGACATCCTGGCTCGTAGGGCTAGCGGCTATTTCAACTCCACAAGGAAAAGGGACAGGGGAGGTAAGGAGCCCGAGGTAGAGAAAGTCTTGTGTGAGTGGTTCAAGATGCAGCAAGAGCTCGGCATCCATGTGTCTGGCTCGATGATTAGGGACAAGGCTAGGGATATTGCCAAAGTTATGGGTAAAGAATTCATTCCATCAGACAGTTGGGTTTTTCGATGGAGACAGAGGAACAATGTCAACTCACTCAATAGTTTCCTTGACACTGACGATGATGACGAGTTGGGAGAAGAGGATGAGATAAATGAACAGTCACTAAGTCAAGATGTACCGGTGGTGATAAAAGAAGAAACAAATGGTGGAGTTAATGGAGAATCTGAATTGGGTAATTCTGTTCCTCTAAAGTGCCCTAAAAAGAAAAAGGATACAATTTCTGGGGAAGGGACTTTAGAGAACAAAAGGCCTCGCATGCCAAAGTCTCTCATGTGTGATAAGTGTGGCTTTGTGTCATTCAGGACCAAGAACAAGCGAATCAAGTCACGACATGCTAAGGGCTGTCCTGAATTGAAGGGGCGCAATGAATATACATATGAAAATAGAATCAAAATGATCAGAGCATTAGAAGAACCAGGTGTGACAATAAGCTCTGTTGCTCGTCAGTTTGGTGTGTCGCCTTCTTCCCTGTCGCGTATGTCAAAGAGAAGGGAGACAATCCTTTCTCTTGCAGAAGATCATGGTGGTCAAAAGAGGATAAGAAGCTGTAAAGAGCCGGAAGTAGCAGAGCAACTGTACCAATTTTTCATTGAGAGAAAGGCAGAAGGAATCTATGTGACTGGACCAAAGCTGAAAGAAATGGCTCACAAGTTGGCAGCTGAGAGAGGCCGTGAATTCAGGGTTTCAAGCGGTTGGCTTGGTAGGTGGAGACATCGCTATAATGTTGTCGGAACTGGGGTCCCCAGGGCAGGGCCAAGAGTTGTTAAAAATCCTTTTAAGAAGAGAAAGAAGAAAATAGTGGCTGAGCTTTGCCACGAAGAGACTGAGATGCAAGAACCTGTGTTAGAGTTACATCCAATACCCCATGAGGAGGCTGATTACCCACAAGATGAAGAGGAATGTGATGAAGAAACAATGCCAACGTCACCTCATTTACTCAATGCAGCTACCTCATTACTTCCTCCTCATCCACAGTCAGTGTTCTTACATCAGCGGTTCCAAAACCCCTGGGAATTAAATCAGCAGGCAGTTGGTTCTCATATGTGGACTAAAGAGTTTTTGCAATCCACCGGGATCGCTTTCGCTCAAGATGAGAGCGTTAATCAGTTCTCCTACGCTCCAAGTTCTAGTGTCGCCTCCGGTAGAAACACTGTGTTACGTAATGTGATAGACTCCTTTTCAGGTGTGACTTATCAGGTACCGCTCACTGTAGAGCCCAGCTTGCCACCTGGTAGAGATTACCTGGAACCCAAAGAGGAGCAGAAAATTGTCTCTATGGTCAGCCCCCAACAGCACCATCAGACCTCAGGTCACAGTTTAAGTCATTCTGCTGCACCTCCACCTCAGCATGTCCTACATCACCCTCACCACCATCATCATCCTCACCACCAGTTACCATCCTCCTCCGGGAGCCCCCTAGCTCAGCCAGATCACCATCGCATTTTACACACTCATCAACATGGAGCACATCATCATGCCCTGGCCCATCAAACGCACCACCCTCAGACTTCATATGTCCTGCCAGTTCCCTCTCCAGGGTTGCGTGAGGAGGAAGAGGATCCAGAACAACAACGTCAGTTACTGGAAGCCTTCAAGGTCATGAACTCTTTTGCTCAGAAAAAGTCTCTAGGAGATGGTGTGCAGGCAGCACTCAAGACTTTAGAACTGTCTTTGAAGCAAAACCAGCAAGGTAACAAGTCAGGCAGACAGACATATACAACTATGTAGTATTTATGATAGTCTAGTATTGATATTTTGTATTATATTTATTGAGTTATTTGTCAATCTATTTATTTATGATTATATATCAGATGATTGTACTCTTCATTAAGCAATGATTAGTTTGTTATTATTTTGCCGAGTAGTCCCTTCTTCAATCATGCACACACTGGGTTGAATTTTGAATGAAATGCCAAAGTCATTCAACCCATGGGTGCATCATTGAAGAAGAGACTACAAGGCAAGACAATTACAAACTATAATAACATGATTATTATCCACAAAAATATCATATTGTACTACAAAAAGTATTGATTGCAATATCCTAGTCCTGATAGATTGTTATATGAAACTTGTAAGTTAATATCTTTGATGTATCATTAGTTTGTAGTGAATTGACCAATACACAAAGGGTTAAAAGGTCAACTAAAACGGAAGCGACCACATAATGACCTACTTTTATTCACTAAACGTAAACAAAGCTTGTCCTTGTTAGAAGGTAAATACGCACTTTTTGACAAAAACATAAAGATTGAAAATTTATAATAATAAGTGGGTCACTGTGTAATCGCTTTTTACGCATGGGTTTTTTAAAAATAGCTTGTATAGTGATACAGTGTTTTCATTGGTTTGTGATGATGTCACGATCAGCTGCTTGAAAAAAATTTGTATCAGTCGATTGAGAAGTCTCTGGTTTATCATTATTTCATTAAGAACCTCTTTTTTTTTAGAAATACTGTGATATTGGCTATTGGAAAAAAACGTCTGCATTTGAAATTATAATTGTGCTAATTTGAGATCATTAAACATATGAGTTAATGTACACTCTACTTATATGAGCATTTTATAACTGTTTATTGTTGTTAACAGCAAATTTGCTTAAAAATACATTTCTACAAAAATAAATCATAAAAAATCCAACAGGATTCCCTATGATAAGTGATGCTTGGGGAACTTTTAACTAAAAATAGAATTATTTTTTTACTGAGCAAAATCAAAACCTATTGTTAGAGTGTATGTTTCAAACTTCAACTTCTTTCAACAGTTTGAATTTCAAAAGAGGGCATCATTCAGAATGACTTTGTAGCGTTATTTAACAATTTATTCAAGTCATTTGTACTGAAAAAACATTCCCATTGGTCGTTCTTATTTTAGAACCAGGGTAATTTTTGTCATTTTGGGTTTTGTCTTATCTATTTAATCATGCATATTGAACTTATCAGAGTTTATACTTTATACACAATTAGTCATAACCCTGCACTGTTGAGATATTAAGTGATCATAATATGATTGACCAGTGATCATTGATGTGTATAACAAGATGACCATTGATGTATAATGAGATGTTTGGTCGCTGTCAACTTGAGACTTTGTACAACAGATAAGGCAATGATTTATCTTATTTTATTTAAGTTCATAGAATTGATCAATGTTATAAGATGACTGAGATATAAATGTTATAAGATGACTGAGATAGCACCCACAATTCTTTAGATGATTATATTATAAATTGAAATCTTGGATTCCACGTATTGTAGTCAGTGATACAAGACCCTAGTCTATGCACACATTCAACAAAGTACAATATTTTTCAAAAGCATGGGACCATCTTTGTATTTCCCTATGTTTTCATGATTTTATTTATACAACAATTTCTATCTCAATAACCAGTCTTCACTTAATTGGCTAGATATTTAATATTAAGATGTAGACATTGCCTTTTTTATTGGCTCAAATAAGAATTAAACATTGCATACAAATTCTACACATTATTTTTTGTAGGTGGTAAAGTTGCCTTTGCTTTATCAAATTGTTCTCAAGACATGCAAGTGGTGAATTTATTGATCAAAAAAAAATTGTTGTGAAGAAAGGACCAAGTATAATATAAAAGCAACCTTTGAAGTCTTGTATGATTTCAAATTACACTTTATTTAAAAAAAAAACTTCCCTTTAAGAACATCAAATAATTTTTAACCGTTTATCTCAAATTGTTTTTTTTCTTCATGAAAGCTAGGGATCAATGGAATTTGTTTAGTATATACGACACTACTTTTATACCGTAAATGTTAGCTTCATGTTTGTTTAGAATATATTTCTCTACCTCAGCTCATGTTATCCAGTCAGAATAATTTCTCCTTAAAGGGCAGTAGATTATTTACTTGTCTTTTAAAAGAAATGTTTGTTGTCATCTGACGAGTGAAATGACTAAAACTTATTACTTTGACTTTTAACTTTGTCAGTTAGATTATTTACATGCATGAGGAGTTGATGATTAGTTACTGACCATTATTATTATTACTTTTAACTTGTATAATTGGCATAAGTAATCATTTTATTCAGTCCACCTACTATCCTTTCATTAATATTTTATTTAAAAACTGTTTGCCTTGTGTCACTAAAGGGGCTTTGCTTGTAGTATGGCTCTGCCTCTTTTCTTTTGAATTTTTGAAAATATTCACAAATTGAGGCCCTTTAGTTGCCTTGATTGTTGATACAGTTTAACAGCTCTCTTTTCATTTAAACATGTACTGTATTTATGGAAGTCAAGAGTTTCTTTTAAGAATTGACGCACAGTATGTCCTGAAATCTATACATCAAATGTGACACTCCCATCAAAAGGTTTCACGTGTCGCAAATTTCAAAAATTTATTTTTTTGTTAAGTTTTGACATTGTTATATTTTTTTTACTTAGTTCTACCCCATTCAAGAACCATTAAAAAAGGGTGTCAATCCACGGGCCGCTGATCTGCATACCGTGGATTCTAAAACCCTGACTGTTCACTCGACTGGCCGATGGCAATGGTTTCAAAACGTTCTTAGACAGGTTCGTGTTTTTAGTTAAGGTATCATCCTATCGGGTCTTATTCGACAGGTCGACCATGCCGGGTTGGAGTTTGAGTCAACGTTAGTGTAAAAGGGTTATAAATAGGGTGTGGTTTAGTTAGTTTTTTTTAAATTAATTAAAAAAAAATCTTTCTCAAATTCTATTAAGAGATATATACAACTTAAGACACAAAGCACGGCCGTTGATTCTCTCATTCTACTAGAAATAGAACACCGCCATTTTTACCGGCGTGTCGATTGAACAGACAGGGTTTAAGAATCCATACGCCGGTAATCACCGGCCTGTGGATTGGCACCCTTCTTTTAATTTCGAACTTTCGAGCCGACGCTAACCTGTACTGTATGCTGATATTTATTATCCGACTTTGTCAACCTAATTTGACAGCTAATTAGTTCGTTATATCCGGCCTTCTTGGGATTTTATTTCGTTATACCCGATTTAAAAATAGTAATATTATATGAAAGAAACGAAGAAACAGGACTTTTGTTTTGTTAACTATATCCTAGATTTCGCTAAACCGAGTTAGTTGTAACCGGGGTCTACTGTATAAGAAAAAAGGGAATTGGTGACCAGTAAAAAGTGACGTTGTATTGAATACGCATATTGTGCTATATAGAGGTCTGTTTTATAAAGAATAAGAAGGAAAAAGTCCATACTTTGAGAAAATTAATGTTCTATTGGATTTCACGTTATATAGAGTGACGTTGGGGTTTTACTGTACAACCGAAATAATATGTTATGCATGCAAAATATGGTATCATTTTTTACAAATAACAAAGAATTGGTAAGGGGTCGTAGGGACTTATGGCTACTGACGTTCAAAATATTACAGTAGAATCTGGATAATACGAACCAGGTTAATACAAATTATCGAAAATTCGAAGCAAATGTTTAAGTCCTGATTTCCCCAAAATAATTCTTGTCTATCGATAATTCAAAGTCTGAACCTATGAGATGAGACAATTTGGTCTAAAAGTTGATGATCATCAATAGAAGAAATCATATAAATCACCAAAAAAGGAATGAAGAAAATTGTGCATTGTCACTTCCGGGTTTATAATTCTTATCACTGGAGGAGAAGAGTGGAGGGAAGTGAACTAATTTTAAGCAATGTCAAAACTGTCAAATTCCCCCTCTAGTAATTTTTCTTACGATAATTCAAAGTGACTTAGTGTGTCCTGAGCGGTTTGTATTAACCCAACTCTACTGTATGTTGTTTCGTTGTAAAACCTGACAACAGTACCATCTATGTTTCGTTACGCCACGTCCTTAATAATCAAGATATTTAGATTCTGTAAACGGTATAATAAACAAGAGATATGAATTATTAAATTTGCCAATTTTGTGCAGTTAAATAAAGAAAATGTTTTTATTTGATGGAGACGTACAGTTCAGAAAATAACTACGAAATAGGTTTCATTATGACATCAATCATAATGATGGCAAGAGGGGGGGGAGGGGTCAAAATCAGCCAAAATACATACATGTGAACAGTCCCTTATTGGCATAATTAAAGTACACAAGACACTTCTATAAGCCGACAATTTTATATTTATCTCAAGCTTGACAGCATAACAAGGTTTCACTGAAATTGAATGGGAAATGTACCACAAGTAGAAGATTGCCCACTTCTATTGACAGTTTTGGTCACCGACAAATATGACACACTTATAAGTTAACCACAGAGACATAAAATATATCTTTTAACATTTTATTTTATGAAATTCATGACATTTGAAATTGTTAGCACATCATCAAGAAAATGACATGCACAGTTTTGTTAAATAAACAATCTATCAAAAAGTTATTCAAGGATAATATACAAGACATCACTTAATCAGATATACATGAATACCCTACACACATCCTCATATATCACAGTCAAAGCTATATTGGAGCGTGGGCATTATCTAATTAGATATTCATAGTTTTAGAAATACGCTGAGACAAAGACAAATTTACTATAGAAAGAAAGAGTACCACACCTTTAAATGATTGATATTGTGTATCAAACAAATATGTAATAAAAAACCCTACCTATTATAATATCAACATTTTAGAAAATAGCTAATCACCAAGTCTTAGCAAGCTATTCATATTTACCTCAATTTATTTTTCTGAAAACAATTACTTTACTCTCACACACTATACTTTTCTCAAATATTCACATTAAATTGGTTACATTTTCATATTAAAATGGGGACAAACAAACTTACCCAATACTGTCAGTTGACTTGCAAACTGACTAGCATGTTTAACTTAACTTCTATGGTATGTTTGCCCAATGGTATATTCTTATTCAAATCCAGAAGAGGGCATCTCTTTGTGAAAAGCAATTAACACATTTTCTTATTGAACACAAATAAATGACAAAGGTTTCATAACTATATGCAGCTCTTGAAACTGTAGGATTTCTAAGGCACCAAATAGGCACTCCAGTGTTTAGTTCCAGGAAGCTGAGATGGAACTAATGGCTTTCTATTAGATCAATTATGGTAGAAGGCCTATGGGTCGTTTGTAAGTTCACTTGGCCAGACAGCTTATGTGCTGGGGAAATTTACTGGTGTTATACATCAAATGTAAAACAGATGCAGTATGCCGTTTTCTCTTTCATAAACACGCTATCTCTCTCTCTCATACCCACATAATCAGCTGTACAAATATTTATTATTTTTGTAATATCAATTGTTCTATAAACTCGTTCTGACTTGATTCCTCTTTCAGCAGAGCATCATGCTGGATTCTTAACCTGCGGAGAGAAAAATAAAAATTAAGGAAAGAGAAAAAACTAATACAGTAGAGTCTGCATAATACCAACTTGGTTAATAATACAAATAATCAAAGATTTGAAACATATGCTGCTTAAGTCCTGATTTGTCCCCTCTTTGTTTAATTAAAATATTATTCTTAATATGAAGAGTCTATTGATAATTCGAATTCTTAATCCTCTGAAAGTTGGTCTGAAGATCGATTTTCACCAGTCAAATTAATGTAAAACGAGCAATAATGACTGAGATACAAATGAAAAAAATATTCTGCACAACTTCAGAGTTAATAATTCTCATCACCTGCAAGAGAAGCAAAGAGTCTAAAGAAAAATTGAAGCATATGAAAAATTCCTGATTGTTTCCTTCTTTGTTTAAGTATTCATAATACAAATTATCGATAATTTAAAGCAACTTGGTCGGTTCCGAGCAGTTCGTATTAACCAGACTCTACTGTATACCAATCATTATAATCAATGAGCTGCTTAAAAAAATAAAACATTGGATACAGAATCTCCTTTATAACAAAACATCAATCTATTTCTCTTAGGCTTAGAAGACCTGTGTCATAAATGATTCGCTGAATGACAGGCAGACATTGGTACAAAGCCTTCATCTCAAAACATCATGAAGCAGACTCTCAAAAATAACTTTTGAATGTTTTATTAGCAAAAAAAACACACACTTTTAAGAAAAACATTCCAGAATTTTTGGAAATATCACAAAGCCTCTCTTTAAAAAAAGTATGAAGCCTGTCTTTG
>JAUUEB010389757.1:0-12224 GCA_032362205.1 Clione limacina
AGTTTTGACAGAGTTATGTCCCTTTGTGTCTGGTGATCGGGGTAGTACTTTCTACGAGTACTCATTTTTTCTAGTTTTAAATATTTTCTTTTTCTTTAAATGAACTCTCAAAACCATCAATTAGAACCAAAGTCGCAAGCCACGTGGCACATATTTGTATAACTTGTTGCACTTTCTTCTATAGATTAAACCTCATAGACTGCGGGCCACTGGGAAACCATGCCCATAGGGAATTTATGAGACACATTTCTCTACTAGTGAGACATCTTGGCCATTTATGCCCTACTGCGTGCCAAAAACAGTGTCATCATCAATGAGCGATTGCTTCTGAACGTTCACTCAGTTCAAATCAATGCATACCTACATATAAAGAAAATCGATATAACGTGACAAACCCTTCCTATATATAAGGTAATAAAGAACCTAGTTATACGAAACACACTTATTGTTTCTAAGTGATAACGTTTTTTTGTGTACTTAACAACCGATCAAGAGAAATACCTGAAGGATAACAGGCATATGGAAATAAATATTTTAATAGTCATTTTATAAATCATTTTGAAATATTTCATTTGTAATAGCATGATCATCGTAAAACCACAAAAACAAGATCATAATTTTTATTAAAAACAAGAATAGAAAATGTATATTAAATTTGATTTCTCATTAGTTTGTTAAACGGTCATTTTGTATTTTTTTTAAAAGGCATACAACTTCGATTTTAAAGGGCCACAATATTAGTTCTAAAGTGAGTTAAAAGTCTTTGTAAGCAAATAGCCATCGTCAGACTTCCTAGTTATATATGCTAGTTTTTCCATAACGGAAGACTTTTGCGTATGCGACTGCTTACATGTAGGTATTTGCATAATTACTATATCTTTGTTATTTTGAAATAAATACAACTTTTGTCTTATCCAAAATATGAAACTCTATATTTAAACACGTCAATTCTGTTTACTGGTAATGATGTTATTTGATCTGTACCGGAAGTCAACATGAATCAAAATGGGGTTAAAGGATTGTCTGTGAGTCATAACAACTATACCAAAAGGTTGGTTATAATTGGTTATTATTTTTAACAAGTCAATACCGGACGCCTTCACAAATTTCTAGTCACTGAAATCAGATGAGAATTACGAAATATTTCTTGTTATTATGTCACACTTATATTGCATCATTATACGTGATAAAAATTGTATTATCTATTAAAGGTATTGGATTTGGAATAATAATGAACTATGAAACAACTATGATAAACTTGTTTTTAATTTTTGGAACAATTTGGCTGAGGATTTCAATTTTGTTAGCCATTGTCTTTCCGGTATTATTTCCTTGTAGTATTCTTCTTTTGGGGTATTGAACTTTGCTTACCAAACCTCAAAACGTTCCCATTAGATTAAATTATTGTGGCAATTTTGTGTTATAACGACTACCAATAGTATTTGGATACAGTTCCAGCGAACTATATGATGTAAGGTTAGATGAAAGTCACTCATAATGTATATCTTTATATACGAACAAATTAGAATAAAATTAGTATTCTAATTTGTTCGTATATAAAGATTTACTATTGTAAACAATGGCGGGCATCTTCAATTTTCTGATAACGTCATAGATATGGACTTTTTCTGGTTGATTTATATTGTAAACATATTTTTCATAAAAACACTAAAAACGGGTTTTGGGTGAAATTATATAATAGTTTGTGCGTAATTCAAGATATATCACTGTGCACAATGGCAGCCATCTTTAATTTGTTGATTACGAGATAAAGTGAACCGGAAGACCTTTCAGAGGAATGTTATAGCCTAAGGAGGCGTTATGCAAAGCTGTGTGCTTTTGTTCACTCGGTAACGAGTTTCCTTTTTATTTACTTATACCGACTATGTTTATTTCAGACTGGGTCCTTCAGACAAGGTCACGGCTCATGACAAAAATCGGTTAAAAAATAACATCTTATCTGAACAATTATTTTTCAATGAGGGAAAGCTTTACCCCGGACACTACTTGGAACCAAGATTTACTCCGTAACAAACAATGTCGACTTCATAGTAGGGGGGGGGGGATTGACTTTTTATGGTCCTAGGGTATATATACACACAATTTTGCCTTTGCCAACAAATCAACTTGAACGAACGACTAGGGCTGACCAATGATAAAAGTGCCGGAGGTGGAACTACCGCTACTTGTTTTTCTCATGTAAGTATGTTTTTGCCAAGGGGTTAACTTTAGATCATATGTCACACATGTTTAGGTGCATGTTTACAATTACTCACACTTGAACTTGTAGATAATAACATACGCAACAACACAAACATAGATCAGATTGTTTTTCAAAATTATGATTTTGATGCGCAATGGAATCGAAAAGAGAATGTTATTTAACATATTTACGTTGTAAAAAGAATGTATATCTTCTTGCCAACAAGTGGAATTGCGTGTTTTATGGACATCGTCCTGTCATATTAAAACATTTTAAAGTTAACGATAGTTTGCTTTTATGCGCCTTTTTGCCAATTGTTTCGCAATTATTTTCGCTCTATTTTTTCACGCAAATGTTTTTCTTCCGACAAAGTTTAAACTGATAAAATATATTTTGTAGACATGTTGCGTCCTTTCTTTGCAACGTTTTAAGTTCCTGTTGTAGGATGTTTCCGTCAATAGGTCAATATAAGTAAAACTAGAAACATGAGTACTCACATAGAGTACAAACCCGAAAACGTGTAAAATAGTAAAACATTTCCTTATCGTACCATGTCAGCATTACTTAAATTTAACTTTATCAAAATATGTATTAAAAAACATTGAGAAAATTAAATACCTGATTGGAGTGCAATCAAAAATGCGCTTTGAATGATTCATTAAGGAACGTGTGCTGCGCAGCGCAAAGGAGCACTGTACTAAGTCCTGCGCGCCAAGTTACGCCAAACTCTGTCAATTGTTACCGGATATTGCTGGAATTAAATAGGAGTATCCATCGGGTTGAATTACAACATCTAACACGGTTTGAAGTCAATCAGCTGTATTGCTTGAGTTATCGTGACCACAGCCACACACACAAACGAGCAGCGTCACTATACCCTCCATGAGTAGTAAATACTCGGTTTCGGGTAATAATAATGTATCCAAAATGTGTCAAACTTGAAAAAGATGATATAATGTATGTTTTGTTTTGTAATCTTTCATATCGTTGTTATGGTTTTTCCATCCTTTGAAAATGTAGTCTAGTCGTTTAGTCAAAAACTCGTTACCGACTGGACAAAAGCATAACATTTTGCACACGGCTTCTTGAGTACATATTCATCAAATTTGGTCGAGCAGACCAGAAAAAAACACCATTATATGACGTAATCAAAAAATTCAAGATGGCCGCCTTGTCCACAGTGGTATATCTTGAAATACGCACGTACTATAATATAATTTCATCCAAAACCTGTTTTTAGTGTTTTTTATGAAAATTATGTTTACAATATAAATCAACCAGAAAAAGTCCATATCTATGACGTTATCAGAAAATTAAAGATGCAGACTTCTCAAAAAATTCAAGCTGGCCGCCATTGTTTACAATAGTATTTCTTTATACACGAACAAATTAGTATAGAATTATAACTAAAACCCATTTTAAGTGTTTTTATAGTGTTCAATTCTTTAAAGATAACGTTCAACCAGAAAAAACAACAACATATGTTTCAATTAATCAGGAAACTAAGATTGCTGCCACAATACACAATGGTATATCTTAATATACGAACAAAGTGTGAGGTATTTACAACCAAAGTCTGTTTTAGTTGGGGTTTTGTGGTAAGAAAAAAAACAAATACAAAATGTATGTTTTAAAAAAAAATCAAGATGGCCACCACTGTACGCAATGGCATATCTTAATATACAAACAGAGTATTACAGAATGATATAAAAAAACATCTTAGTAGGGTATGAGGAGAAACTATATTTCAAAAAATCCAACCATAAAAACACAATTGACTTTTGACATAATCAGAAAATTAAATATGGCCTCCAATAAACATAATGGTAAATCTTGTAAAAAAAAGAAAATATGTAAAAGAATCCGGTCAGTCGAGTAGAAAAATGTTAAAGAAATTGTAATAGCTAGTCCTGTATATCAAACCAATATGTTATATGTATTACTAAATATAAAACAAGTTCCAAAGTCATTGTGTTCATCTGTATTCGGGTCAAATAGTCATATTAAAGTGTTTGAAAATGCCCATAAGTTGTTTTTAGAAATTTCTGAGAAAAATCAAATTCAAATTTGGTTTTATCTATATTGAACAATTAAAATATATCCGAAAAAAAGGTATGATCGACAATTTTTTCATCAAAAAAGGTGAAATTGTATATTTTCCGAAATGTACACAACGTAACAAGCATTTGTAAAAAAAACAATTTTGCTGGATAAAAGCGAACCGGGTGACCTTTCAGGGGCCATAACTCGAAAAGAAAATGTGTTTAGTCTCCCCGACTAAATTTTAATGTTATAGCCTAAGGAGGCGTCATGCAAAATGTTGTGCTTTTGTCCACTCGGTAAGGAGTTTGCTAGTTATTTACATATACCGACTAGACTAATGGTTCAACAACAAATACGCATCGTTACCCTTTGTTTCGCCTTTATTTACAGTCTGTTGAAGACTCACATTTGATTGACCGATTTTTGTGTTACTTGATTTAACTTTCTTCTTAGTTTTATCAAAATTTAAGGTCACGTATTCATCTTTCTCCTGTAATGGGTTGGAGTGGTTCTAAGAAGTCATTCACCATTGATGTTTATTTCAGACTGGGTCCTTCAGACAAGGTCACGGCTCATGACACAAATCGGTTAAAAATAACATTTTAACTGAAAAAGTATTTTTCAATGACGGAAAGCTTTACCCCGGATACTACTTGGAATCAAGATTTACTGCGTAACAAACAATGTCGACTTTTTAGTCGGGGGGGGGGTCTGACTTTTCATGGTCCTAAGGTATATAGACACACTTTCGCCTTTGCCAAAAATCAACTTGAACAAACCACAAGGGCTGACCAATGATAAAAGAGTCGGAGGTGGAACTATCGCTATTTTTTTTTCTTTTTTTTGTTAAGGATGTTTTGTATTGTTATTTTTATATTTTTATTGTATTGTAACTGTTATCGTTTTAATACCCACAGGTAAAAATGGAGGTGAATAGTGGCCCTGTTCATGGTGCCCCCGCTGATGTAACAGATCCCACTAGAGCGATTGAGAGAGCTTAAGAAAAGACCTAAAAGTTATGAAAACTAAAATGTGTATTGTTGTCAGCATGAAAATTGTTTTTTGTTAACTTTATTATTGTCTAAGCGCTGAGAGGCTATAGAGGCTAAACCTGTACGCCTCATTTGTGTTTATATGTTAGATATTTTGTATTTTGTATTTTAAATTTTGAATTGTATTTGTGAGAAATTGTGATAATAAAAGTTAAAAAAGTTCGTGTATAGTTCGTCAAATCTTTATAGCGCTCAAAATTAGATTAAATAGCATAATCATGTTGAGACAAACCCTGGCCCAAATTAAACTTATTTCAAAACTAAAAAGATAATAACATTTCTAACATTCAATCGAATTACATCAAAAGCCAAACTGCACATTTGGTTATGCCTACAAACAAATTGCTACAGTTTCAGGTCAATTTAGTCTAAACTGTGACAATAATATAATTTATATCAGAAATAAATAAAACATATTTTTATTTTGATCATGGAGATATTGTATTTTTATCTTTATCCTCGTTTGACGAGCTGTGTTCACTTTTGCTGTCTTTATCGTGTCAATTTCCTTAGCAAATTAAAAATAATGAATTTGAATCCTGCAGTACGTCATTATTAAAACTTTGGCGATTGTTTTTTAACAAGCTAAGTTATAATTTTAAGTCTAATTTTTAAGCAGCAACGTACTATTTAAGTGAATGTTTAGGGACTTTTAATACTTTGCATTGTATTCCCATCGGAACAATTAATTCGTTAATATTGGTATGGTATGCCATTATTTATGGTTAACAGACCAGCCAAAAACAGTTTTGATGGAAAGTTATGAAACAGATTCATTGACAAAACAGATGCCTAAGAGGTAACTATTACATCCGCTCTCTTATATTAGAAGCCACTTAATTGAGCTGACGTCCCATGTTTATCTACAGAGACAGCTCGAGTAAAGGTCTCAGATGATTGCCACAAATGGAACTGTCATAACTAATATGATAGGTCTATTATTATACACAAGATCTAGGACGTATTTTATCACCATGACCGGTTCGTTGCGCCCATCGATTTGTCGTGACGTGCCCGGGTGCAGCTGTCTTATACAAAGGCATTAGCATTTATATCAATTGATTGTTTTGTACCTATGAGCAATGACTTGCATAACTAGTAAAATCGAGTTCGCTTATCACAACTTTGAGAGTTACGCCATATGTGACATTAAGCGAATATCAATTGATCAGCTAGTATTCTCTCATTTAAGTATTTTTATATGTTTTTGCCAAGGGTTTAAATTTAGATCCTCCGCCAAACATGTTTAGGTGCATGTTTGCAATAACTCACTCATGAACTTGTAGATGCAAACATACGCGATAACACAAACATAGATCAGATTATTTTTTTCAAAATTATGATTTTTATGCACCATGGAATCGAAAAGAGAATGTTATTGAACATATTTACGTTGTAAAAAATCGTCTTGCCAACAAGTGGAATTGCGTGTTTTTTGGACATCGTCCAGTCGTATTAACCAGATCGTATGTTCAGTGTTAAAGCCGTATTAAGTTGCGTAGCGATGTGGTGAAAGTGGTACAGTTTATCAATCAACGATAAATTTAGAGCTTAAACTCCGGATATATTGGTATCAACGTTGTTTTACGGCTTAGGTCGAATAAAGCCTCCTCTGCAACATAATGAAGTTAACGATAGTTTGCTTTTTTGCGCCCTTTGCCAATTTTGTCGCAATTATTTTCCCTCTGTTTTTTCATGCCAATTTTTTTCTTCTGACAAACTTTAAACTGATAATATATATTTTGTAGACATTTTGCGTCCTTTCTTTGCAACGTTTTAGTAAGAGCCCCAACAACAAAGGTGGATTCATGGTATACAAAGCAGAGGGTCATGAGCATCTCATGAATGTACATTATGAACTAGACAGTGAGAAGAGGGAGGATTGTGATGTTCTTCTTTAATATGAGACTGGTGATGTATAATTCAGTTGCGGGAGGGGACTAGGGTGGTTTTACTGAATGTAACTGGTCTCTTTTTAAATACATATTTGAATTTCGGTAACATGTGTCCCAGAGAAATACAGATTTTTAATATGCATTACAGAATTAAATGTACATCTGAATATCAGCTGAGAATAAATATACAATTTACATACTTTACCTTCTATAAGATGACATAGATAATTACAATTATCACTGCAAGGTGATTAATGCAAAACTCACAAGCATTTGATGAACAATTCAATTTAGTCAAAAAATTAATTTAGATTTGATGTTATCTTAAAAGTGAAATGAAGAAAATGAGGTCATTTGCTTTAAGAGATATCATTGTATCTTTGGAATTGACCCTACCACATAATTTCTTCAGATCGATTTTTTGAATCCCGGCCGGGTCAGGCCTGTTTGAACAAAAATACTTTTGCAGGGATTATGATGAGATGTTTACTTCATAGTCAGTGTACTGTTACTAAGCAGGATGCATGAGTAGCGCTACACCTTACATTATCTCTGTGTCAGCCAATAAACAAGCCATAGTAGGTCTGTCACCGATATAACCTTCTATCTGTTAATGTAGATGTTAAACACCAGGCAAAATGAGAATATATACATACTATCTGTGTTTCACACTTTATTAGTCATTTGCAACCATGACTGAAACGAAAGTTTGCATTTATGTTCTTTTCTGTGACACTATATAAAACTGTAATATTATATCTATAGACATATTTTGTATGATCGACTTTCTGTCTTTTGGATAAAGGGTTCAACTGACACGTGTGTATTGCATAATCGTGACAAATGTAAAACAATGGAGTTAAATATGACTTTGACCGTAAGAAAGTTGTTTAGTATCATTGTTTTAAAAAGTGAATAAATTGAAAGCTCAAACAATTTTCGTGTCGTTAGAATTGAAATATGATGCAGAGCTAACTATTTATTCAAGAATAATCCAGACCCTTAAATATAATGAAAATATATTGTTATAACACACCTTAAAACAAGAAAACAACAAGATCGAAACAAATTTGAATCATATCCTGTTATTAAATTCAATTTCATTATTATTATATTAAAACAAACTAAACCACTAAGAGATAGTGTACGCTTCCAAATTTATGACTTCCGTTGGTCGATATATTGCTTCTGGAAGAACGGATAATGTGTTCTACCGCTGGAGGCTAGGTGCGTGTCTAGGATATTAAAATGGGGGTGGCATTATTGAAAATCATGTGTAAATAAAAAATAATTGTTTCCCATGGGGGGGATTGCCCCGCCCCCTCTCTAGATACGCGCCGGTTTAAAACCACCTATAATGTGCTATTAATTACTACATTGCATGCTTAATGTATTTCCTCTCTTATCCATCATTGAACATAACATATAGTCAATGACCCAAACGCTCACTACGACCTTGTGTCACAATTGTTTCCATCACTCTGTAAATGTGCCATTATCAATATAATCACTATCCATATATAACTGAGTACATGACAAATGTGTACATTACTAATTATACACTTGATTTGATTAGATGTGAAATGTTCGATTGACAGTTTTGTATGTTCGTGACCTAAACTTATGAATGCACGAACACAAAGTGACATGCCATTGAACTTATTTGATGGGGATATTTACGACAGACCTAAACTACGTGTACACTATCCCTTTAGTTAGCCACTCGTTGCCGACATTATATTACCTACCATGTGTTGAGGGACACTTTCAACATATTACTTTTACTATTTTAAACTGTTGATATCAGACTCTTTAACATCGGGTTTGTTAAACATAATTTCTTGTACCATCCACATGTATATAACAATGCCCTGCACTGCACCATCAACATGTACATTAAAATGCTTGTGACACGATACTTAGCAATTCTATGTTATAGCAATATTTGAGTTTCAACAACAGGTTTACGATAACTTATTTTCTTAAGACGGTTACATGACACATACGCTCAACAAGCCATAATTAACTACCATCTTGTTGTATATCTTTCTTGAAAAACCGTAATTGATGTTACCTTTATGTCTAAACACTGATCACTGAGGTTTATGTTTTGACTTGTGAACAAGTAAATTAATGACCGTTAAATCATGGTTAAAAACACCAGAAACATGAATAACTCTGATCCAAATCAATTCTCTTTGTTTTATATACGCCTGATTAATTCAAAATTATCAATGCTTTCAAAGTAAACTCTAATAATTATGAATTCAATAAATGAAAACAAATTGGGTGTAATTTTCGGTTTTAGAGAAATGCATTTAAAAGCTGTATTTTCCTATCATTTCGTAGAAGTAATATGCACACACGGTTTCTGAAATGTAGACGGAACATAGACATGATGATGTCAACGTGAATTGATTCAAACACATAGACGATATACGCGTTGAAATTTAAAAGAGTGTTGTCAACGAACGGTTAGGATATATACACAATTCAGTATGCAGAAGAACAAACACAAGGTGTCCAATAAAGAGTGTATCTCACACAAATATTTATAAATTGTCCGATTGTTGACAGAAAGTAAGACCATTTACAAAGAAATGCACAACATAAACAAGCGTTGCAAATTGCACAACATAAACAAAAAAATAAAAGTTGTTATCATTAAAAGTTATGAGTAATATTAATTTATATAAATCATAAAGATAGCAGAAAAGAGAAATCAGCTGTGTGCATGAAAACTGCTATAATAGAGTTAAATGAAAAGTTGGTTATTGTGTTGGCTTTTTGTTAATTTAAGCACATTTTCTTATTAATGGTCTTTCTTCGTATCAATTTTTAGAACTAATGGATGCAACACAGTCCTTTCCATGAACCAGTTTTTGAAACAACAGGATAGTTTGAAACAACTTAATTTAACCATTTACCAGTTTTTCTAATAATAAAGGGAACCAATCTTTCTTAAACTCAGCGTTATTTACATGTTTCACACCTTTAATTAATCTTAAAGAAATACACTAAAGACATTAAAAAACACATAACTTATTATTGAGAAATCTGTGGACATGTTGAAATGAAAGCACTGACAAAATCTTGACCGGCGAAAATTACGTAAGAGACGCGGTCAGACATTGGCGCCAGCTTGGTTTGGTAGTCCCAGTGCACGTGCAAAGGAGTTTTTGTTACGCTAACCAATAACCGTTTAACCATTCCCGAAGCCACATCATTTATGGCAGATAGACGCCACCTACAACCCATCCCATTAACATGACACCAACACCTGGAATGATCGGGTGAAGATATCAAAACAAACAATAAAGCATCAATATGACATAAATGCCTGAGAGTGAAAGTGGCCGATTTTCAAATATGTATGAGTGAATACCCTAACTAACTTAAAACCAGTTCAATACAATACAATAGTCACTAGAGTATAAGAACGGCGAATTTAGGTACAACACCTACCTACAATTTAAAAATCAAAACAAGTAATCCGGCACCCAGAACCCCGAATCCATGCCTCCACAGTCGGAAATCTAGCCTATTTAATATTGTTCTATTGGTTCCTAAGGATAATAAAAAAGTAGTTTCTCCCCAAAATATTGATTTTCAAGGGGGGTAATAGATCAATTTCGACAGCAATCCCCTTTTTCGAGCATAAGCGGTTGTTTCTTAAATTGACCATATCTTGAGCCTAATTGGTGTCAAAAAAAGGGTAATTAAATTCGTGAATATTAATGACAAAGTCAACAATTTGATTTTGATGCCACATTTGTCCACGTTTTCCTATGCCCCTGGAGACACTAAGTTTCCTAAAATCTGTACCTCCGTATTAGAAATCCCCTCTGCTTCCCTAATTTTATAGCTAGTCCACTCAAAAATGTGCAATTTTTAGTACAGATTTTGACGCGTTAAGAAAATAACGAAAATTGCAGAAAAATTGCGTTTGAATTTTTTTCTAAATATTTTTGGGCCATAACCTAATAGAACAACGTTATAGACATATATTTTAAGGTCAATAAGTGTCTCCAGGGGCTAAAAAGAGAAGAAACATTTGGCATAAAAATAAAAAATTTCATTAATATTCACGAATATGCAAATGAGCTAAAGAGTATATTTTTACATATTTGGGAAGTGCCTTTAATTAACTTTAAATGTCTGACTACGCAAGTGATCTGATGAAAGAAGTTCGAAAACATCGAATAATGCACCTGTGTTGCACCAGATGTTACAGTTACAACAGTTTGAAAACAAACGATAATTGTAATTCATTTCAAAAGCTATTTCAGCCTTAACGAATTTTTCTATCGTTCTTCTCAAAATATAAGTTGTTAACAAGAAGCATCGTGTATATTGTTTTAGAAAAAGGAAAAGTGCATACTTTCAAAAATATTTTTTACAACTTATGCATTATCTGCATAACTATGTAGCAGGAAAAGCAAAACAAATATTTAGTCAGCCCATGTGAATGATTAGCAGTCAGACTATTCATAGATGAACACTCGGTATTTTAGGAAGTCTGGAGAGTGTATACAGAATAAGAATTTACATAATCAGAAAAGAAAATTACCATGGAATTGATATTATTATTCATTCTTACGAAATTGATACAACAATATTTCACATCTGACACATTACACTTGAACCTTGTAATTTCAATTCAGGGATATGTATAAACTTTTTTTATGTTTGCTATTTATCATTATTAAGAGACAGCGAGAAAGGTAGAGAAAACGAGAGATTTTAATCAAAAAGGCTAATAGAGTGATCCAGATAAACAAAAAAAAGAGATTCAGTATAACAGACAGACAGACGGACAGACAGACACACAGATATACAGACAGACAAAAAGACAGACAGATCGGTGGCTAAAGAGACAGACAACAGACATACAGACATATGGACGGACAAAGAAACAGACAGGCATACAGACAAATGGACAAAGATACATGAGGACGGAGAGAGAGAGAGAGAGAGAGAGAGAGAGAGAGAGAGAGAGAGAGAGAGAGAGAGAGAGAGAGAGAGAGAGAG
>JAUUEB010389868.1:0-12224 GCA_032362205.1 Clione limacina
AAAGAACTAAATCGACCATTTCGTCTTCACTTAACGCTAATTTGAGCATTTCAAACTGTTAACTTCGTTTAAAATGAGTGTTCATGACATTTCTATAATCGAATGATATTTCCCGATGGTGCGCATATCACAACTAAACCTTCCTCCATCACACGACATTGGTTAGTCATCTAACTATGTTAGTCGTTTTATTTCTCTTTCTTTGTGTAAGCAGATTAACATCCCACTTAGACCAAGATAATGAGGATTATGTTACGAATATGCATGTTAATTAATGTAATAATTACGATTTGATTACACTTTTTTGGGGGATTAATTTCAGCAAAATAATGACAAAACTATGCGTAATATGTAAAACATGTGTGACATAAAGTTTTAATTTTGTTCATTATTTACTTTCATTCGCCCTTAGATAATATTTCTAGATTAATAATAATAATGCCACTCATATAGCACTTTCCTTTTAGAATAAGCTCAACGCGCTTTACAATGTATACCCCTGACAGGCATGACAGAGACACGCATGTACATTCAGAGTATACAATGAATCAATCTATGAACCTTGGTAAACCTACAAAGACATTCGCTACAACGGAGACACACATTGACTTAGAAACAGTGTGTATTAGGGGGTCTACCAATAAATAACTATTTCAAGAGATAAAGTCCCATTGTTCGAGTGTGAAATTTACACAGTACCAACCCGAGAAAGGCCAATAAATTCTATCAGAACTGGTACCTTATCAAACCCTGATCTTCAGCATAATAGTAAACTACTTTACCGACTTTGATAAACAGAAACTTTTGCTTTGATAGTAGATATTTACATTCAGGAAACAATCATTGGCCACCGTTTGGGCAGAAGGAAGCACCAGACTTTTTAATACAAATAAAGCTAATATTATGTAAATATTTGCCTTTATTGACTAAAAAGTGTACGGGGTTGATATCGGATTCAGATAATAATAATCTTTTTTAAAAATTAATATCATCTAAGATGTCTTATGACCAAATACCATTAGTTGATGATCGATAAATAAGAGCAAGTATTATATTTTCCAACGCAGAAGTGAAAATGATAAATATTTTATAAGACTAAAAAAAGATAACTTGCATAACCAACCAGCTTCATGACTTTAACGTATTGGGGAAATCTCTATGGATCTCGGTCAAAAATGGCACGTACACGTCACTGCCAAGACGAGTTCAACTGTACATACATCTGGATAACACGAGCAGTTGTTTATTTAAAGTATTCTCAATCCAAAATGGTCTGTTTAAGCGATAACAATTTAAATAATTGCTACAAAAAACTGTGACCTTGGGGACCACGTCATCTGTCGGTATTTCAAACAGATTTAAAGGTTTGCTTAAACCGATTAGTTTGATACATCATCCCCCAAAAACCAATTACCTGTTGATTTAAATGCCAGGCAACTGTTGGGGCATGAGTCTTCCTCCAAATGTTTATTTTAACAACCTTCGGTGAAGGTTACAGTGTTTTCGTATGGCTGGTGTTTTTATAGCAATTAAGTGAGTGAGTTAAACAATATACGTCACAAGGATGTAAAGTGAGTCAGTTTAATGCAAGATTCCATTCTACCCTTTGTTAGTATTAACCTTCATTCATTTGATGACAATCGGTGTCTGTCATAATCTTAAACACAGCTAGGTACTGTATAAAGTTTTGTTTGACATTTAGGTAGAGTCAAATATAAAGAAGACGGAAAACGATTAGAACTTAAGTAGACAACTCAGTACAGATAGAATAGGATGAAGTTTGGAAAATGAGTTATTCTTTGATTGTTATTGTTAAGACATATCACTATATTGGTGTGCTTCCCTGGACAAATGTTGAAAAAGGAAGTTATGGTGCATTCATGAGCCATTAAGTTGTCTTTTTTAAATCTTGAAAACATTCACTTTTTTGTTGCTTTAATGATTATTGATAGTGCCCCCTTGCCCCCTCCCTACGCCCATGCCTACAAGTTATTTGTCTGTGGTCTCATTTGACACGAGTCATTTCACTTTATTTACTAGTTTTAATGTAAAACATAGACAAAATAATATAAAGAGAATCTTAGATATCTTCTGCCTAAAAATTCAAGACTTTTTGTATTTGTATGGCACACAAAAGCACATGGGCATTCGGCTCAGTGACATATTATGTATATGTACGGACTCTTTAATGCGTTTTAATTCCTTCAAATCATAATATACTTGCGACTATGTTTTGATAAACTTTGATACCCTTTCAAACATCGCTACAATAAGTGGAGATGGTCTATGGAATGTTTTCTAAACCACAAATCTCTAACAAATGCATATAAACTTGCACTCCTTTTCTATTTATTGTGTTATGTCTTCCTAAAAGTTGTGACGTTCTCGTTGGAATCTTAAAAAAGTGTTTTATTTCCTCTTCTTTGTCCCCCACATATTTCCTCGATGTGTTTATATATTGTACTTTATCTAGTAAATAATTCTATTCTCATCGTGTATTGTTTTGAAAAAAGTGACAACTTATAGTGGTTTTTTTAAAAGTCATCATTCACTTTTGCTAAGTTTTACCCAACATAGTTTAGATGTTTAGATATACTCTTTAGATATAAAAAGTTATGTAGCCAAGAGATTATTTCCATTAACTATTTATGTTATGACGACCTAGAAGATATGACGTTTTTGTTAAGCTAAAGGTAAGCGGCTGCATTATATCTTCTCCTTTATTCATTTAGTTGTTTATCATTGTAACTCTTTGAGCTAGAGTTATATTTTGTCACATGTTTATACCAATATAGTTCACGATTCAGTTTTGACAACTGATTCCTGAACACATACACACAACTAAGTCTCCATTGCTAGTCGTTGTTTCGTCATAAAAACCACAGAATGTTGACGAAAATTATAATCAGTACATATCAGCAAAGTTATGGCTTTGCACTTTTAGTAGGAGTATGTAAAACGTATTTATGTAATGTTATTTGCATTATTTGTGATATTTTTTTCATGCGTTTATCATAATTGGACCTAGGAGTATTTTAACTAAGCACAAAATTTTAAGATTTAAAAAACTACCCTGAATGAATCCATCGTTTTAGGACGTCCTAAAAGATGTGTGCCGGAGGGTAATCGCGGTCAGTCTCTTCAGTCAACCTTCAAATATACTTTAGACGAACGAGAGTACTCAACAACATTTATATTATAGATCTTAGCCAGATTGGTAGGAACTACGTCAGATAACTGTAGCACTAAAACCTTTCTGCTATCATGTTTGACAATGTGCTCAATATTTTAATCGGATTGTGTGAGGTCTAAGTAACTTTTACGTCATGATGATGGTTATCAGGCTTATAGTGTGGAGGTCATGTTCATTTTTTTTTGTTAATGTTCATTTTGGAGCAGATAAAGTAGCAGTTAACATTTCTGGGAGCGGATAATGGCCACTTGACATACGTACTACTACTACTACTACTAGGCACCGTGCGGTTTGAACCATGGTGAGTATGTACATTATCGAATTCAATGAGGAGGTGTTTGTGTCCGCGCTCTGCTGTGGCTGAACGGGACAATACGAGACTGACTGACGGGAAGACCACAGACCACGCACTTAAAAGGAGTGTAATTTCAAGCTGCATCCTTTTTTTCTTTTTTCTTGTTTCTCTTCCCTTCGACAGACTCTCTGAGCGCTCCCTCAGCCTCGATTATTCCTGACTCTATTCTCTAACTCAAGAGATTTGCAGCTGCAGCTGACTCCCAGGAGTAAATGTAGATGCCGACAAGCTTCATGTCTTTCTTACAGACATGTATGAAGCAAAGCTGAGGGCGTTATCTAGCTACATTGTATAGGACCAGGTCCCCATAGAGAAAATATTTAGGAATTTAGCCATCCGACATTCTCTGACCATATCCAAGCCAGCAGAGTCTGTGCTGTTTGAGCATTGTAAACATACTGCTTTCTCCAGGACAACGTTGTTTGAGATTCTGTCATTCCACTTGATGTTCAGAATGCGTCGCAGTTTGTGCAGATGTTTAGTCTTTTCTTTTGTGATGCATAGAGTGTCCAGAACTCACTTTCATACAGAAGTGTGCTGAGAACACAAGCGTCGTAGACTGATACTTTGGTGGCTAATGTCAGTTTGGTGTTTTCCCACACTTCGAGGTTAGTTTGCAAAACTTGTGATTGCTTTGTCGCTTACTTTTGTTCAGCTCGTTGATGAGGCTGAGGCCGATGGATTAGTTTAGCCCAATCCAGTGAGGTTGTCAACAATATTCAGTGAGTTGTCGTTCAGTGTTGATTCTGGAGGAGGTTGGGCGCACTACTTAAGTATTTCAATTTTATAATACTGATTGAGAGACCGAACTCGGTTCAAGCATTTGAAAAAGTGTCCATTTGGCTTTGTAGTTTTTGGCGTTTTTTTTTACAACGACTGCTGCGTCATCAGCAAAGAGCATACACGTAGGTTGACACTGCTGGTATTTGTTTTAGCTTTTAGACGCGTTAGATTGTACAGTTCACCATCAGATCCTGGGTGAAGGTCAACTCCTTCAGCGTCGGAGCTGAAGGAATAATTGAGCATAATAGCAAAACAGAAGCCGGAGATGGTTGGCGAAAGTACGCAACATTGTTTCAAGCTACTGAGTATTCAAGTCCTTTGGGAAGAAGAAGGTTGAGTGATGTGCTCAAACTTGGCTAATTTTCTCTTGATTCAGGCTGTAAACGGCCTTAAAAATGTTACCTGTACTTTTTTGAACACCTGGTAGTTGGATATCATGAATCTGTGTTTCAACCAACTGCTTTATTTCGTCAATTGAAGTTGGTGTGTTCCTGCTGATCCGGTCCTTGAGAAAAATACAAAGAAAAGTCTAAATTGTTCAAGTCTGGGGATTGAGGAGCCCACCAGTGTACTTATCGCCTGCTAATTCACTCCTTATGTCTCCCAGTTAGCCCGTGTCCAAGTTAGAGGTATGGAGAGTTGTTCCATCTTGTTGAAACCAAACATCTCTCATTCTGATATATCGTTTTACCTGGAAAGCAATGACAAATATACGGATAACAGCAACATAGCGCTCATTGTTGACAGTTTCAGTTTCTCCTTCATCATTCTTGAACCAAAAATTGCAACGAATACCATACACTTCAGACGTCTAAAATTGGCATACAATCGTATATGTCAAGAAGTTATAATAAAATAAAGGAGATGTTTAATGTTCAAATTTTATTAACTGAAGAAATAGATTTGCAACCGGAAACAATTGACATCGACATAGAAAGAGTATGCTAAACAACTCTGTTGAAAGTGTTTAACTAATTGATAACAAACAATGCCATGCCATTACATGCCATGCATACCGTACATATGATGACATTGAATGGTAAGTTCTACAGGTTAAGATATATTTTAATCTTTTTTTTTCTATCTCATGAACCCCGCCTTGATGCACATAATATAATCATGATAACATAGTTATCTACAGGGTGGACGAAAAGTCGCGCAACATTGGGGAAATGCACTGATACATATTTCAAACATTAAAAACAGGAAATAATACATTATTAAGAATCGAAAAACCTTTTTATTTACAGAACAACTAATCTATTATATTTTCAATATGATTTCCATCCATTTTAATGCATGTATTAATTCGTTTTTCAAAGTTCTGGTGCACGCTGTGGAAGAGTTCAACGTCTCCGTCATCTTTAGAGCACTCGCTTTAAATACACACTATTAAATTGATATATCAAATTTTGGTTTTATAAACGTTTTGTTTAAGCATTCCTCAGAAGACAAAATCTAGCGGGGTTAGATTTGGAAAACGAGGGGCCATCTACACCTCACCACTCACCACCCCTTCCAGTTCAATAGTTGGTCAGTCTCTTGCTGTGGTAGCGTACTAACCGGAGCCGCTTCCCGTTGAAACTAATCAGGTAGCCCTTCACCCAATCCTTCAACCCGTGGCATTAACTGATTTCTCCATTGTGGGTTGGTTTTCCTACTTTGATAAATTTGTCTTAAGGGATGAGGCATATGTAATTCTTCAGCAATTTTCATTTGAGAACAATTTTCACGACTTTTTAAAAAGAACTAAATCGACAATTTCGTCATTACTTATTAACTCTTAACGCTATTTTAAGCAATTGTGTACACTTCAAACTGTTAGCTTTGTTTAAAATGAGTGTTCATGACGTTTCTATAATCGAATGATATTTCCCGATGTTGCGCATATCTCAACTAGACTTTTCTCCGTCACACGACATTTGTTAGTCATCTAACTATGTTAGTCGTTTATTTCTCTTACTTCGTGAAAGCAGATTAACCTCCCAATTAGACCAATGTAATGAGGATTATGTTACGAAACGCATGCACATTAATGTAATAACTAAGATTTGATTACACTGTTTTGTGGGTTTAATTTCAGCAAAATAATGACAAAGCTATGTGTAATATGTAAAACATAAAGTTTTAATCTTTTTTTCTGTGTTTATTTACTTTCACTCGCTCTTAGATAATAATTATAGATTAATAATAATATTAATAATGTCACTTATATAGCGCTTTTCTTTTAAGTAAGCTCAAAGCATTTTACAATTAATACCCTTGACAGGCATGGCTGATACACATGTACATTCAGAGTATACAAGAGTATACAAGGAATCAATCGATGAATCTTGGTAAACCTGCAAACACATTCGCCACAACGGGGACACACATTGACTTACATACAGCGTATATTAGGGGGTATACTAATAAATAACTATTTAAAGAGATAAAGTCTCATTGTTCGAGTGTGAAATTTACACAGTACCAACCCTGGAAAGGCCAATAAATTCTATCAGAACAAGTACCTTATCAAACCCTGACCTTCAGCATAATAGTAAAATACTCTAGCGACTTTAATGAACAGAAACGTTTGCTTTGATAGTAGATATTTTAAATTCTGGAACCAATCATTGGTCGCCGTTTGGGCAGAAGGAAATACCAGAATATTTATTACAAATAAAGATTACATTATGTAAAGATTTACCTTAATTGACTAAAAAGTTTACGGGGTTGATATCGGGTTCACATAATAAAAAAAATATTTTAAATCTATATCATCTAAGATGTCTTTTGACCAAATCATATTATAATGGAGCTAGGAAAGTTAAAAACGGGGGGTCTATACATATCTTTCCTGGAAAGTTTTAGATGGACACGTGATACTTTTCTTATAGTTTCATGTGTTGCGGATCATGCAGCGATATTTATCTTTTGATTTAAAGCCTAATTTTTGCATTATTGGAGATTAAAAATTGAAGCCGTCGTAGTTGCGTGATGCCGTCCTGCGTTTAGCCCTCGTTCCGCTAAATCGATAGTAGTGACGGGTGGTGTAAGGGACGTAATCAACTCGAGATTATGATTCGAACTTATTGGGAATTCATCGGATTTGTGTTGCCTGTTATCAGTATCCCGGCTAGCTCAGCCGGTAGAGCACAAGACTCTTAATCTCGGGGTCGTTGGTTTGAACCCCACGTTTTTTTTATTTTTCTTCATCATTATTTTTTATATTATTTCTTATATCTGTCTTACACATTCAGAGAACAGTGCATTTACTAGTACCATTAACTGCTGATCAATAATTAGGAGCAAGTATTATATTTTCCAACGCAGTAGTGAAAATGATAAATATTTTGTAAGACTCAAAAAAATATAACTTGCATAACAAGCTTCATGAATTTAACGTATTTGGGAAATCTCTATGGATCTCGGTCAAAAATGGCACGTACACGTCACCACCAAGTCGAGTTCAACTGTACATACATCTTGATAAAACGAGCAGTTGTTTATTTAAAGTATCCTCAATTCAAAATTGTCTGTTTAACCAATAACAATTCAAATAATTGCTACAATAAACTGTGACCTTCGACCACGCCATCTGTCGATATCTCAAAGAGATTTAAAGGTTTGCTTAAACCAATTAGTTTGATACATCATCCCCCAAAAACCAATTACCTGTTGATTTAAATGCAAGGCGACTGTTGAGGCATGAGTCTTCCTCCAAATGTTTATTTTAACAACCTTAGGTGAAGGTTACAGTGTTTTCGTATGGCTGGTGTTTTTATAGCAATTAAGCGAGCAAGACTTAAACAATATACGTCACAAGGATGTACAATGAGTAGGTTTTATGCAAGATTCCACTTTACCCTTTGTTAGTAATAACCTTCTATCATTTGATGGCAATCCATGTCTGTCATAATATAAAGCACAGATTGGCACTAGATTAGGTTTTATTTGACATTAAGGTTGAGTCAAATA
This sequence comes from Clione limacina, assembly GCA_032362205.1. Classification (NCBI taxonomy): domain Eukaryota; kingdom Metazoa; phylum Mollusca; class Gastropoda; order Pteropoda; family Clionidae; genus Clione; species Clione limacina. The sequence continues at coordinate 8,292 of JAUUEB010389868.1, forward strand.
TAAAGAAGACAGAAATCGATTAGAACTTAAGTAGACAACTCAGTACAGACAGAACAGGTTGAAGTTTGGAAAACGAGTTTTGATTGTTATTGTATAACACATATAAATATATTGGTGTGCTCCCCTGGAAAAATGTTGACATGTTTTTAATGACTATTGATTTTTTCAGTATTCTTAATCCACTATTACTTGTATCAATGTGCATACAAGGGATATCTGAAGGCATTACATTCTACTGATTTAAATTAAAAGAGATTCAGACAATGCGCATTGCATTCGAGCCATATTAGGTCTCGTCCGATGGTATGTACCCTGGACAATTTTGAAAATGGAAGCTTAATTGTGTGAAAGAGAAAAACACCACTCATGATCCGATGAGGGACGCATATCTCTGGTACCCCTAGCTCTATCCCTGCCATGGTGTTATATATCTTCCACTTTTATTATCAGTCTTTAATTATATTTTTTGTACACTATTCTTAACGGGTTTTAGTTGTGCTATAGCTATCTCTATGTCATGATAAAATTGCGACCAGTTTTTAAAATTGTTCATTACCTTCTTAAATAAGTTTGAATGTCATTGTGTCACAAACCTCTAACAAATAAATATAAACATGCACTCATTTTACAAGCCTTGTGTTATGTCGTCCCTCAAAGTTGTGACATTTTTCTTAGGATATTATGATTATGTTATTTAATTTTTTGTATTTAATTTAAAACCCTGTAAAGAATTGATCAAGTATACACGAAATTGTCAACTTTTATTCTCACAAACTCTCAGAAATACAATTCAAAAGTTTAAAACATATAAATACAATAGAATGATACAGTGCTTAAACAATAATAAAATTTAAAAAACTAATTAATGCTGACAATAATATATACAAAAAATTTTGTGTTTTTTATAACTTTTGGATTTAAGGATTGTGTTTCATTTTGAATTCTCTATCCCAAAATAGTTTCTGTATATTTTGATGTTTTAAATCATCTAGCGAAGAGTTGTTTTGTAACAGTTATTGGACGTTTTCTTTAAGCCCAGGCAAAGAAGCCATTTGATCCATTTCCTTTACTAACAAAATTAACAAAAGCAAAGAGGTTGTATGATATCTTCTCCTTTACTGACGCAGTTATTTATCATTACAACTCTCTCAGTTAGAGTTTAATTTTGTCATACCAATATACTTCACGTTTATGTTTTGATTGTCAATCCATCTGAAATGTAATATATGCTGACTGAACTCCGTCTCCATTGCCAGTCGTTACGTGAGAATGGGTACGTTAGTGGATGACACTGTACAGATATATTTTGTTGACTGTAAATTATGTTATGACAAATGTACTACCCGACGGCTTACTTTTGCTTGAAAATGTACGAAAATGCATCTACAAGGCGGCTTTGCATAGCGGATAGACCGCATTTAATGCATTGCATTAACTTCTTGTACAGTTTGCACACGCGAGTGCTGGTGAAACCAAATACGTCAGTACAGCGTTTGAAATCGTATACAAATAAAATAAATGACTATTTTAGCTATGAAATGAAGCATTGATAACTGCGCTGATGTAGAGCAAAGAGCAAAAATCAGAGGTATCAGAAAGCTAATGAGAGATTTTGAAATTTCCTTAGTGCTTTCTTAGGAGAAGTAATGTTGCGCCAAATTGACGATATTATGACAGCTGCTCTATAACAGGGGGAATTCCAGTATCATGGGTTTCATTCTAAATTAGAATTAACGTTTTATATGAAGTAAAATTACGGTTAGTTGATTATCTTTTTGCAACCCAATTAATTTTACTCTAGTTTCGTCCCGGCATAAGTCCTATTCAAGCAAGATAAGTCAGATAAAACACAAAGCGATGGAAATTACAGTAAACTAATACAATAATTGATTGCTTATGGTTGAATTAATGAAAAGAAATACAACAAAGTGAAAGACATGTGTTGTCAATTCCGTTATCCTATACTGCAAGATGATGCAATTTAAAAAGGTCACTGATGTTTACCATAAACACAGCATGAACGAATAAACATATCATGTGTTTTCTTTTCATTTCATATGCATGTGTGTGTTTTGTTAATTTTTCAACCCCTTTTTAAGTTTTTAAAAAGACAAATCAAGTGTTTCCTCTTTTTTCTAAGCAAATATTTAACAGTTTCGTCTTAAGTTATTAATCGGAAGTGATGCACATAATTCATTTAAGTTTGCAATGAAACTTATTCAATTTGATCGTGCATTATGCATTAAATGTTTGAAACGTGACTTTTGGAAACAAAAAAATCGGAAGCTCTTAAGACTTTTTTCTATTGTATTTTACCCACATAACCATATGTCCATCTTAAAAGGTTTTACAAGCACGTTGATCTTCGTCCACATACATTAACCTGGACGAGGTTCAATCTACACAGGTCAAAAAGATAAACCTTAATGTATGCTAAATTCTTTACCTGTAAACCACAGTTTTGGCATCTTTAAATCCAATACATCCCACGGTGATCCGTTTACTTCTCCCACAATCTGAAAGGTGAAACACAAATGAGTTCTAATACGTCAACACCTTCATAACCTTTCAACAAGTATTGTTTTCTGTCAAAACAAAATTTCAATTTCGAAGATGCTAGGTATGTGTGTGGTAAGCAATTTATGTTGAAACGAATGTCTAGCTCGAATTGATGTGATGCATGTGCAACATACTGATTTCAGATAATGTATTTGCATCATACAGATTCCTACTCAATCGGGTTCATGCACCTCAAAAATTGTTAAGTATAGAAATTCACAATACGTTATACAAGAATGTACCTATCTAAATATTAATATCTAAAGAAATAAAAAAGGAATTAAAATAAAAGGTAGAAGTAATAGTACCTTGTCTTTTTTGACAACCTCTACATTAGCCATATTACTCAAGAAGTCATGACGTGTGATACAAATTATAGATCTTTGTAGATCAAGATAGTTAATGCCCTTTTTTCTTCCCTTTCTGTTTCATTGAGAAAATATAATATTCCCACCATCTCCAACCCAATTAACCGTTGTGGTTATTATGACAATGCGTGCTTTCATGTCTACAAATAAACATATACGCATACTTTAGTAGCTTACATACATAAATAGAACCCTCAAGATATTATATTTGGCTGCGGTGTAACTCCTAACCCTCCCCTTTCGAGGTCGAGCTTGCCCATCCGAACCTCTCGCTGGATGACACAAGTGCCAGTTAAGTCCAAAAAGCAGTAAGTCCAAGTAATCACCGCCAGTCAGACCTCTGCCTCACGGCTAAAAGACACTGCTGTTAAGCAGCCGGGAGGCCTGCCATCCAACAAGGCATACTACCCGGTAGCTTGCAGACCCTGCAGGATGGCAGACCCTATGAACGACGACTACATTTATCAGTGGGTGGCGAACCACTGATATCAGGCCACCGGCCATCACCTGTCATCCAACCCTCCAAAAGGCTGGTATATCCCAGCTGTCTTTAATATTGCTGTTTAAACCTAACCATTGGTTAGAATCGCTCACTGTTCGTAACAATGTGTCTTAGATGGGTTTTTTAATTTTATTTTCCGTTATATTCTGTTCAACATGTGCCTTTATATTGGTTTTCTTTTGTTTTTATAAATTCTACTCTAACACTTTTGTCAGACAGACAGACAGACAGACAGACAGACAGACAGACAGACGATGAACAATGAAATGTAACTTTGATTTAACATTCTATCCACATCAATAACTGCAAGTAATGATACAGCTAAAGTATGAGAAGACTTTACAGATCGGTATGCCAAGCAAGTTAAGTTTAATCCAGTATCTAAAATCTCACTTTTTCCAATTTGTTATCTTTGTTTCACCGTAATAATTTTACCCAACAGCAGATGACTTCCGGATGTCAGATAAATGTCCTCGGTTTGACAGAAATAGGCACATTGAACGA
>JAUUEB010389979.1:0-12224 GCA_032362205.1 Clione limacina
TAAAAATGATGCAAATTTGGAGCATTTTAGAGCATATTATCCAAGCAATGGCCGCGAAGCTGCCGAAATTTTTGAGGTAAGTTAAAAATTGTGCAAATTTAGAGCATTTTGGATCTCAAATGGGGGGGGGGGGCTTTCCACCATGTCCCCTGGATACGCGCCTGCCGGCGGTAGGATAAAACTGATGTCTTGTTTATGCCAATTGATGTATATGTGTTTCTTTGTGACTATTCAACAACTACATATAAACATATCCATATATTTCTGTCTATTGAGCGTGTGAAGGCAACATGCTTCATTTTGTTAGAGGAACAAGAAAAACATTTGAAAATATGATCCCAAAATACCTTTGGCCTCTGAAAAGACTTTGAAAACCATAACTAATTAAATAAATGAGTTCCTTATGCCATAGCCGCCTAGCATGATATTTTCAACAAAAAAGATAAAACCCCGTACGCGATCCCATCATACACAAATAAGCAAAAACAATGTAATCTAAAAAAAGGCTAGCCTACAAGACTCTGGGTTATTTCTTTCTATCCATCATTGTCCCAGTGTTATATAACACATTTATCATTTTTCTATCCTGATGGCATTTACTTGTTCAACATAACAAAATATTTGACAATAAAAGAGGTGATTCTCCAATGAAATTGTTAACTCTTCATGACAAGTAACGATGATTATTAACATAAACACATAAATCCATACATGAGGCAGTATTCTTGAAATAGTCTCTTTGACGTATTTCGTGTATCATTGACATGCCCAAAACCCTCCAAGCAAGTCAATCCCACCATAGCCAACCCATAAAAGTAATTAGCTACTATTCATGGAAGGGAAGATGATTGTTAAGAAGTATTCAAGTAACAACCGTTACATGTCCAATGTATCATTGAAGCAATCGATTTAGACTACTTGAGAAATATTGAATTATTCCAGTAGATTAGCAAAAACCTTTGATGTGAACTTTTTATCAGCTGCGAACGACCGATCAGTGAAGATAATAAAATGAACATTAAGACTTTCTGTGTAATTCTGTTAAAACGTTAAGCGTGTTTCTCCAGCTTAATCTTGCAGTTAATTTGATTTGATCTATGTCATAATGAAAAAAATAAAGCAATTTACAATCCTAGACTTTAAGACATGCCATGACATGCCACAAAGATCATGTAGAGACAGACTAGAATGCTATAGCTTGGTACGTTATAATAGAGGGACATGGAAATACACTTTGATGTCCATATCAACACCGTTGGAAGTTTTTGGCACAGTTTCAATATCATTGGAAAAAGAAATGGCCGAGGCAATTAATTTGACAGGCTTCATGTAATCACTTTAGGACAAGCCTCGTATAATCTTATTAACTTGGATTTTCATTTCAGGAGTTATGACTGCTAATGGGATTTTCCAATTATTGAGAGCTTGGACAATTGTATCATGTCAATGTTGCTGTAGATTTAATAAAATGTTGATTTTCTCTAAAATATTTTCGCTGTTTTGATTTAATCAACGTGTATGATATCTTATACTCACATTTTCTGCCAGTCTGCAAGGGATTAACTTTTTCTTTTACACTTTTCACTTTTTAGTACTCTGATTCCGTGTCATTTTTGTCAACCTTTTCGTAGCGGCCAGTTGTTTGTTAGCGGCCTGTTGTTTGTTAGCGGCCAGTTGTTTGTTAGCGGCCAGTTGTTTGTTAGCGGCCAGTTGTTTGTTAGCGGTCAGTTCCTCATAGCGGCTACCCTTGACCTTCAGAGGACGCTTATTTGATTGACAAACTTTAATCTGGGTTGCTCTAAAGGGTGATAGTTCATGTACATAATATGGTTGCCATTCTTACTTGCAAACCTACTGTAAAATAAGGACCAAGAAATCTTTTCAATGAATTCAGTTTTTATTGACTTGCTTGGTTAGATAGCGCCCACAATAATGCTTTCTTACGTCTCTAGGGAAGGTTATTGGATTTTCATGTGTCATTTGGTCGTGTGATCCTAAGACCATTGTGATCTCGAAGCCGTCTCGACAAACTACAGCCCAATCGGCTATTCTTAATTCACTTGCAACTTGAGTTCCCCAGCCTCTGCTGTTTGGTGTAGACGAACGGATCGAAGAGACAGGGAAACGGATAAGTGGCATTACTCCCCCGGGGGTATATACTTAGTGTTTTATCTTTTTTATTCAAGGTTTCTTCCTTCACCACCCCGTCTGTCCATCTCTCCACACAGCCACTTACCAATGTATCTATTCATCCTATTAACAAATGTAACCGACCTTCATTAATCCCTACGCCCATCCAACTGAGCATCAATCATTTAATTTTCCAATTCACATCGCTCTAACCTTTATGCACCCAGCCATCAAATACTTTCACCCCATCTGCACTAACTTTGATATTCCAGGGAAATTGTTTCGCCTCTGTTTGTTTAGAAACACAAATTGTGCATAGACGAAATAATTCTTATAACATATTATTGCTGCTTTCAATGTCACAATGTAGGTCATCTCATTTAAAATTATACACATATCAACAACATAAATCATTTTGTTTAGATGTAAAGCATCATTAATGGCATCCCATGACATCTCAACGAGACAGAAATAATTAAACTATTCTCAATCTGCAAACTTTGATAAATATCTGGTGCGAAAAGCAAACAAACAGAACAGAACCCCATCCACGTTTAATTCCTTTATCTTCCGTTTTTAATTAACAATTTTTTAACGAGTTTAAATAGATCATTAAATACTGAAAGGACATTTAATAATTCATGTTACGTTTTATAATTTATCTTATCACCCACCTAAAATCACTGTTTCAACTTCGAATTCAATCAAATGCCACTTATAACTACCCCAGGCAGATAGTGTTATGACCTTATTTTACCTGATTGTGAATGAGTTTTACTTTACGAGGGATTATTTTCAAAGCCGGTACCAAGTGTTTTATTGAGTCAGTTTGAAAAGTAACACTTCGGACATAAACGTAAACAATTTTCATAAAATAATCCAAACTAAAAATTACATTTTGTTATTTTACAGTATTTTTGGAGACTAATTTTGTTACTACCCCATTTGTTAAAACTATCTTACTATTTGAATGATTGATGGTGGTGGTTGTGATGTTGTTGGTTGTGATGGTGGTGGTTGTGATGGTGGTGGTTGTGATGGTGGTGGTTGTGATGGTGGTGGTTGTCATGGTGGTGGTTGTCATGGTGGTGGTTGTCATGGTGGTGGTTGTGATGGTGGTGGTTGTGATGGTGGTGGTTGTCATGGTGGTGGTTGTCATGGTGGTGTTTGTGATGTCTTACTATTTGAATGATTATAATGTCAAGTAAACCATCTTTTTTGCTGATGTCGAAAGAATTGTTATGAATTGAAGTCTATCTTCTTAACAAAACTCATTTCCCCGTCTCAATCCATCTAATAACGGCTTTAGACAGCTTAAATGACTTTTGTCCACGAGAAATATTTGCTTTAGAAACGAATACAGGGTAATAATAGCTGACATTACGAAGGAGAAAGATGGATTCAGTCTTGTAGTTTGTTATTCATTGTAATTGGTAGACAATTTGTTAATTCCCGTATTATATACACAATTATGGCCCAGACGTTTTTACTGGAAATGGTCGACAAAGGGATCTAACTTGTACAACTCCCAAGGGCGAATCTGTTAATTGAAATGGTATTGGGATTAAACCAATTTAGGCGATATCGAATAAGTAGTCGAATAAGTAGTCGTATTAATTTGTTTATTGTGTATCGAGTTAGCAAAAAAGGCGGACATCAATTTAAGCTGTTGTATTCCTAAAATGGTTTAATAAAATTGTTTGAAACATGGTAGAAAAATATCATATTATTTATATTTTGTCAATCCGAGCGATTCCAACAAGTATTTATACAGGTTTAAATTCCTTATTATTACATCAAATAGCACGTAAAGAAAAAAAAAATCAAAAAATTGTCGCGACTACAGTTGTTTCATCTGATGAGCTGTTCATAAAAAGAACGAGAATAAAATAGCTAGCTCTATATACTTAGTTGTGTCTATGTCAGAAAAAAGGGAAGATTAACTTTTTGCCCTTTTGGCTAGGATTTGATCTAAATACCAAAACGTTTCCTTATGATATTGCGTTGGAGATGGACACGAGCCAATTATTGACGAAAACCGGAAAGAAACTAAGCCATGACCACGTGGGTAGATTGCAATATCGTCATGTCAGTCACAAGGGGAATTAACTAAGAATAGAGTCTTAGACTGGGTCTCTTTAGGTTCTATCTCCTCCACAAAACGTGCCTGGTCAGTGGCCAAGAGTCAAGTGTATGGGACAGCCTGGGCTTATCACTTATCATTGGGGTTAAAATGTGGTTGGGGAGATTGGTGATCAGGTGAAGATGAAACAAAAGATCAATGAATGTATCCGTGCGTGATAAAACTGATATTTCTGATGGTGGTAGAATGCCAGTTTATCCGAAGAGACACTTACATGAGCCAAAGGGAAACTTCTGATAAATAATTTAGAAATTTTTGTCTGTCAGCAGTCGCTATGATATAGTTATCAAGCGTCTAAAATATTAAACTTTTGATTAAGAAAAAAAAAGAAAAAGATTTGTACACCTTTCATGAAAAGGTAAGATTCAATTGAAAAAACAACACGGAATGATTTACCTAATGTCGGGTGGTATATATACATCTATATCTATGAAATCGGTGTTTTGATTGTCCCATCAAATTTATGTGGTTCCTTTCTGAAATTTCTGAAAACTACATATTCATATCTTTATCAGTTTCACTCTACTGAGCGTTGAATAGTTTTATCAACACCCTGTACAACACCCTGTACAATACCCTGTACAATACCCTGTACAATACCATGTGAATACTGAATTCTCATAATTTTAAACGACACTTGAAATAGTATTTGAAAACAACATGCCGTGGAAACAAAACTAACCCGTTATGCTCATTTCACGAATCTTATAGATTAACATTAACAACGAAACAAAGTCAAATCGTTTTTACGGTCCTACCAAACACGAATAACCAAAAATAATTTAAATAAACAATGTACTCGGTTACCCTGCGAGACGTATGAGAATAATATTGTGAGTGGTATATTTTCGCCTTATCTGTCGGTGTGTGCGTGTGTCTGTCTGTTAACGCGATGACTTGAGTCATTTTGCTCGGATCTCTTTCATTTTTGGAAGGATGATGAAAACCAGGAATATAATTCTTCTAATTAAATCCAGAAATATTTGTGGAAAATTGACGGGGTTATGGCCCTTATTGATTTTTTTTGCTATACGTTCTTTGTTAAGAATCTGAAATCTAGGCAAAGAGGCTCTTCTTGTGACTATCTAAAATGATATTTCACATTTTTTTAATAATCAGTTTGAAAACAGAGTTATGGCCCCTTTGAGTATTTTGCTATATGTCTTTGTTAATTTTTTGACAACATGCTGTGGTTCCATCGTCAAATATAGAAATCTGAAATATTGCACAGAGGCTTAATTCGTGGGTCCCTAAAAGCTGTATTTTAATGATATAAAACAGTTTTGGCAGAGTTATGTCCTTTTTATGATTTTCAGGTACGTTATTGAGGCAGTGGACGCGTGGTTGGGAGTAAGACCCTGACATATTGCACACAGGCTCTTCTAGGGACCTTTTAAAAATATGTTTCTCAACTTTTTGAAAAAAGTATGTTTCCAGAGTTATGGCCCTTGAGTTGTTTGCTATATGCTCTTTGGTCCTTGTGTCTGATGTGCGTGGTTGTACTTATTAAGAGTACTCATTTTTTCTTTATTTGTATTCATCTTGTTCCAGTAATAGATAACCCATTTATCATGTTTTATATCCTCATCAGACATAACAACATAGTCGATACTTTAAGGGATGATTCCCCAGTTGGATTGCTAACAATCGGATTGCTAACTAACTCTTCATGACAAGTAACGATGATTAGTAAGACGTATTCATAAGCACATTAATCCCTACATGATGACTGTATTCTTGAAGTAGTCTCTTTGACATATTTCTTGTACCATTGGCATGCCTCAACTTTCCAAGCAAGTCAATACCACCAAAACCTATTCCTCCAAGTAATTAGTTACTATTCATGGAAGGGGCGAGGATTGTTAAGAAGTATTCAAGTAGTAGCCGTTATATGGCGAATGTATCATTGAAGCAATCGATTTATACTATTTGAGTTATATTGAATTATTCCAGTTGGACAAATACCAACCAGTAGATCATTCATTTATTTTTACCAATAGTTTCAATCGCTTTAACATACTTTTTTCGACTGACGCGAATAAGCAGTTAGCATTTGCATTTAATCGAGTTTTCTTCTTTCTATTTTTGTTATAATTTATTCCCCGAAGTTTTTTTTGTCCCGTGAGGGCACTTTTTTCTACAATGATGTTTGAGGACATTGCATGTCGCCGCAGGGCAGCGCTCCGTGGGAAATAGGGTGACAATACTTTCCCAAGGTATTACCGAAAATGACTTGTGGCCAAGCGAGGGCTCGAACCCACTACCTCTCAGGTGAGAGTCGAGTACGCTGACCACTAGACTATCGCGGCCCCCATCAAGTCATTCAGCAATCCACTGATTCATCTGATGATGATTTTATTACTTTACTTTAAGCCGAGTATCCATTTTTATATCTATAAACCAATTTCTAAATTATTCTCAAACATTCCTATACTTTGAGTGTTTTGACATGACAGACACAGATATTACCCACCAGATATTTGTCATGTGTTCAAACAGCTTAACAAATTAAGACAAAATGTCTTCAGACGAATAGTTTTAGTCCCAAAATATTAATAGATGACTAATTAAGCTTATGTTTTGTGAAGTATTATGTTAACAATTTATGTTCCTTAACATAAGTATTGGCGAAGCTGTTGAAGAAGGCGAAAATATGAGTGTGTACTTAAACGATCATCATGAAGGCCTGAGAGAATATTTCGTGATAATTATTGGCGTGAGTATTTTTTTCTAAGCTACAAAGGACCGTTAAGTTAAGATAAACAACACAAATTTTTCTTTTTGTATAATTCTGTCAAAACATTTAGCTGGTTTTATACATAAACGATTGTCGATTTAATTTAAACCTTTGTCAGAAAGAAATTTAATATGGTAGACTTTTAGACACGCCACAAAATTCACACAGAGAGTAGCTGGAATTATCTTGTCTGGTACGCTATAGCGGGACATGAAAATACACTTTAATGTCAATATCAACACTTTTGGAAGTCTTTGCACCCTTTAGATATCAGCGGTAAAAAAGATGACCTACACAATGTGACAGGCATCATGTTCAAACTTTAAGACAAGATCGGTATACACTTATTCACTGTGATTTTTCTATGAAGGACTCATAGCTGCTAATGGAACTTTTCAATTAAGTTAGTGCTTGGGAAATGTTATCATGAAAGTTTTGTTGTCGTTTTAATAAAATGTAATTCACCCTAAAACATTTTTGCTGTTTTGATATTGGCATCTTATACTCCTATACACTCTTTTTCTCGGCCAGTCTTTAATGGATACGTCATTTCGTTATTCTGACACTGTTTTAGGGTCTCTAAGGATATTAGTTTCGTGACGTTATTGTGGGACCTTCCTTTCATGTTATGACCTTCATGTGCTGTAAAAGACGTTAAACGCGTACACTCACTCAATCATTTCTAGAAAGGGAAAAAGATGATTATGTTTTTGCAATTCATATTTTGTTGGCCCAACAGGATTCTACTGGACCTGTTTTGTAATGATCCTGAGGGGGTCTAGACACAGAAAATTGAATTTGCCAAAAAATCATCCCCAACTGACCACTAGGGCTTTAGAGATCAGAGATATATGATGATGAATTTTATTTTTTGATGGCAGATCATTTTCTAGCTTGTCTTTTTCTACTAACTCATTACGCTTCCTGGCTGTATCGAGCCTTTATTTTTAGTTCTCCCCCTCTATCTCTGTCACTAATGTTTTATCCATGGATTTTACATTTCTGCATCGTTGGCATATTTTCCCTCACACTTTGTTCTCCTTTCTTACACAACGTCTTTCCATTTTCTTCTATGTTCCCCTTATCTTTCCACCTATATGTTTATATCCCTCTCTTTTTCACTTCTCTGTATCCTCTTATCTTTCTACACTTCTTTCCCCCTTCTCTTTCTCCCCTTCTATTCCCCCGTTCTTTTTCTCCTCTTTTCTTTTCCCCTACTCTTTCTCGACTTTTTCATGCCCCTTTCTTTCTACCCTTCTCTTTCCCTCCGTTTCTTTCTCCCCTATTCCTTCTTCCCATGTTTTCTTCCCTTCTCTTTCTCCTCCTGTTCACTCTTTTCTTGTTTTACCACTTCTTTCTGCCCATCTCTTTGATTTTCTATTTCATCCTCATCGCCCCCTTTCGTTCTCCCAATTCTTTGTATTCTCTCCCGTTTCTGCCCTACTATTCGGAATTCGTCTACCACTTTTTTATCCTATTTAACTCACCCTAACCTAATCTATTCAGCTTTTGATCCGCTCATTCGTCAGTCTTTCACCATCTTCGCACCTTTGAATTATTCACGTTGAGCACGTCCGACCATCCATTTTTAATTTGTCTTAGGCGACAAGGAACGCTCAAGTCTGACAAATTGACTTCTGCATGGTTCACTGGTAAATGTCTAACATTGGTGTCTGCTACTAACTTATTGTGGTGGTGAGATTTGGTAGTGAGTCTTTGAGAAAGAGGCCATTTTTATTTTGTTTGTTTGTTTGTTTGTTTGGATGTATGTACACAATACGGTATTTTGAATTGAATTGAATGAGTGGTTGATAGGCAAATGTTACACAAGATCATCTCTTAAATCTGATTGTGTTTGTGAGAGTTACGAGACTTAAAGATTCAGGCTATTCATCCGTGTGCTTGTTTGTTTGTGTTTTTGTTTGTTTTTTGGTTGTTTGTTAGTTGACGGACAAATGTCCGATAATGTTGCCTGGTACTATCTGGTAGTCTTCATTGGCTTGTCCATACTTGTAGATACTAGATCATTTTGTTTATTTTTGTGTCTTTATTTGTGTCATTGTTTGTGCTTGTTTGTTTGTTTGTTTATATGTGTTTCTGCTGGCAAATGACATATTTGTATCTAATCGTATTGATGATAGTCAACAAAACGTGAAGTTCATATACTGATTTATTTTTGTTTGTTTGAATTCTTAACGACATTGGGCATAATAAAAATGCAGTTTAGATCTGCTGAATTGAAAAATTCATGAAAAAAAACGGATTTCCAAGGTACATGCAAGTTTACATGCAATTTGTGTACTTCATTCAGTAAGGAATATTTCAATAACGAAAAAGATTAACGAAAAGTGATAAAAATGTTGCCCAGGAACGCACGTGGCCTGATAACGTTATCTTGTGGTTTTTCAAGATTACGGCTATTACAACATATTTTAATTTATTTTATAACAAATGAATCTTAGGCTCGATGTATCTCGAATCACACCTTATACTTACATGCCAAAAGTATTAGAAAAAGTAATGCTCTGACATGGACACAGATAAGGAAAGCTTATTTTTCACCAATGGTTTCTAAGGGTCTCCTGAGTCGAAAACAACAGAGGAAAAAGGTGCTCGCTCTTGGACCCCGCAAAAGGCAGAGATATGAAAATAAGTTTAAAAATAATGGTTGCTCTTTTTGATCTCTCTGCTATGGGGCGGGAGATATCAGAATTGACTATTAATACATCATTCTCTTTATCATCTTCAAGAGTTGTCAATATTCATTTTATTTTGTTAACGTTCACATCTGCATCTCTGTTTGTAATGAATTATACCTTTACAAAGATAATATGAATCATACTTCATTCATATCATCGAACACATTCATTTGCTATCTATGTTAATAACTAATAGTTTCTAATCTTTGATGGTTCGGATTAGTGCACCGATTTTTACTTACCAAACAGGGTCCAAAATAGACAGCTGAGCAAGGGATTATATATATAAAAAAACACAAAAAACAAAGGCTTTATAAATCCCAGCTTCGCTAAAGGCTACGTAAGCGAAAATAAAGATGCTGATTTCGACTCAGGAGAACCCTTAAGTATCTTCGGTGAAAAAAACTTATTTTCCCCCAAGTGTATGTCTAATGCTCTAGGCCTATTATTTTTATATCCGGGGTTACATTTTGCCTAGCAACGACACCACCAGCAAGCATAACAACCATGAAATAATGTGCAATAATGTAGTGAGTAACAAGAGGGTACGGGGAAACAGAGATCAAGGGTATTAACAAGTGTCATCTTTTGTTATTAAAGTAACACGAGAAAAAAGGGATTATTTCGTTACCCTTTATCCGTTACCCTGTTAGGGTTGACAAATTTTTGACATTTCATAACTCTAATGAAGCCAGGAACATCAAACGTGACGACTAGACCACAAATATTTAAGCTAGGAGTACACAAAATCGATAAATCCCATCACTCTCAACGAATACCAAACGTTTCAACGCTGCCAAAAAGTATTCGATACCGTCACGCTGGTATCGATTGTAGTCCACTTCCGTTTCCTTCCGGCCCTAGCGGGTTATATAGAGGCGGTCTATCGTACTGATGTATCCAGACCATAGGCGCTCATTTGTGACATTCTGTGATTGAGGGATTTCATTTAATGGTGTTGTTTGTTTTTATAATGTTATTTCTCAAGTTAAGATTAAGTCGAGCAAAGGCTTGTGCTTATTTTGGTCAACGTTTTGAGAGATTATGAATGAATTCTGAAATGGTGTGATTTTTGTTCATGATCTACAATGTGTTAGTTTGTTACATTTCTGGAGAAGTTGAAAAAAGTTTATTTCTTAAAGAATGTGTTTTTGGAAAAATGCGCCGCTAAAATCTCGACTTATGAAAAGCTTCTTGTAATTTTTGAATTACAAATATCGTGTCTATATCTTTTTGTGGGCGTGTTTGGACACTTTTGTTTATTTCACATCGCAACTGCGATTCATTTAATATATTCTCTTGCTAATTTGCACTTCTTATTGTTTGACTCAACTTCTTACTGTTGTAATGAAGTTTATTTAAGTAAACATTTTTGTCTCGTTTGTCCATATATGGTAATTATGTTTTCAAATATCCTTTGCGTAGTTAATTTTCTAGAATATGATTACTCATCTTACATGTTAGACGATGCAGTTTTAACAAAAATGATTACTGGAATACGTCATTTTATTCACATAGTAATGTCATTTACGAATTTGAAATATCTAGGTCTAATGTTTTAATCTAACTATGCAGACACAAGTTTTAACTTTAACGTTTTTTTTAGTTTAGTCACAAATCCTCAATGACCGCGAACAAATCAAATACTGTTTTATGCTTTTAGATATACTTGTTTTAAAACGAACCGATTTATGGTTTTAAGACCTATGTTTACGGGCAGATAATTTGATTAAATAGTTTTGAAATGTTTAATAGCGTTCTGAAAAGAAGAAAAGAAAAAAGATAAAAACAAAATGGAGTTTCGATTTTTATAACTCTAATTATACGTTAGAAGTGTTGTAAATATGAGGGTTACGTACAAAATGCGCCACTTTTAATAAATTTATTTTCTACGTTTTTACATCTACGCAGCTTCATACTCATCTGGAACCAAAATAAATGGATATATATAAAAAGAATTGGGAGTAATAGGAGAAAAACAAGAGGTTTTAAGAGGAACTGGTGCCTGATTTAATGCAAATTGAACACATAAAGGTCTTCCATTTCGACCAGAAGCTTTTGAATTGACAAAGAAAATTGTTTAGGGAAAGGAGTCGAGCAATAGAAATACTTTGAAAGGGAACCCCTAATCACGTTAACAACGAAAAAAAATTGAAAATAAAAAGTGTGACAAGTGGCACATTTCGACTGGAGGCGTCACAAATTGAATTGTCGGTTTGTTCAAAAGGTTGGGAAATTGCACAATAGTTTCGCTGCCAAATTTGCTTTTAGAAAGAATAACGCATATAAAAAGAAAATCTTTGCTAAAATCCAGGAATAAATCGCAGACGGGTAATCCAGACAACTACTTGGAGAAATACAAATATTCCGATAATATTCACAAATTTACTCTCAATCCTTTTCAATGGCAAGATAATTTAACCAGGGCCGTAAAAAATCCATGCAGCCCTCGCGACGTTGGGGCCTCGGGGTTTTGCTAAGAAAAAATGCGGGGGGGGGGGGCGAAAATTTTTTA
>JAUUEB010390090.1:1538-12223 GCA_032362205.1 Clione limacina
GGTGGGGGTGTGAGGGGGATCATTCACATTGAGTCGTCTTCTCAACTTAACTTACCCCTGTTACTCAATAGGTCTATCGGAAAGGACACATAGTCCACTGCCATGCAATTTTCACCATTTAGTCAAGAACTTCACGAACTGTTGATGAAAAAAAAGACACAGTATCTTGCCATTTTTAAGTTACTTTTAAACAAGGATGCCATACAGACACCACTATAATCAAACTAGTTATTTGTTCTAATGTTCTAAGAAAACTAACTCATCACAGAGTGACACTATCTCCAGTCATGATCAAGCCTTTTTCAGTGCTATTGATCTTCTATATGCATAGATTGACCATAAAGATTTCACTTTACTTGCAAATTCTTCTTGGTTGTTGAACTCAGTTTTCATCAAACCACCATGCAAGTACGGTAGAGCAGACTTATTTCTCGTCTTTTGATTGTTTCGGAAAGAAAGAAAGTGTTTATTGGCCGTGCCAGGCCAAATCCTTCCAAATTGTCAAAGCCGACATGCCAGTTGGTTGATTGGTCCAAATCTGAACTATGTCTTTGACAGAAATAGAGATAGAATAGGATACTGTTTTAATTGAAATTTTCTACGTTTTTATAGACGTTGTTTTCGGAAGAAAATTAAACATCATAACCAGACAGGCCCAATCAAGCCAGTCTGCCAGTCTTGTCTGGTAACTTTTACCAATGTCTGGCAGTTGCGAGCCAAGTGTAAGTCCAAATGTCTTGTTTACCCGAGAGGTTAAAAAAGTAGGAATATAATGGGAAAAGGGAAAATTTTATAAACAAATATTTACAATTTTTGCCGCCATAGTGTTTCTCTACGGATGCCCAAAAACAGACCACGTGACGTCTGTAGATATATTTCTCGTCTGTAAATATGGAAGGGTCAGCACGTGTCCTCATGGGATATTTCTCTGGGGATGTTTATAAGTTCTAAAGTTATTACTGCGGTTGTGGATATCTCTTCTTATCTTTCTCTCTGTCTGTCTTGTCTCTCCGTTATAACTAACCGATATATCGATGACATTGAAAATACCTTGACTTACTGTCACTCTGGCTCTATAGGCTTAAATATCATAATATGTAGGTGATGGTCATTGAACGGATTTAATTACAAAAATTGTAGAAGTAATAAATGTTTTTCTTTTAGCAATTAGATTAGAGACAGGATATACAGTATGTGAGTAGAGCGGGTTCGAACTAGGTGACGTTGTCACGTCAGGGTAGATCATCGAACAAGCCTACCAACAAAAAAGAATTGACAACATGAAGGACCATTTATCGCCTAAATATGTTTCGAGATATATGTATTTACGAAATCTTTCTTGAAACAAACCTAATACACACCATTTAATTTGATATCATAAAGGAACAGTGTCATTAAAACTGACTTAAAGTATCGACATATCGTTACAAGAATGTGTCAGTGGCAATAACCTGTCAAGCTACGTTGTAAGGCTTTGTTAGTTTAATCTGTAGGATTTTGTCTACTAGCTTTTCTCTAGGAACCACCCCCCCCCCTCTAAACGACACCCCAGCGGGACGCCATTACAAATTTATTTTGCTTACTTCCACTCCTTTATACTCGTTCATCTTTATTCACTTCACTCAAATGCGAGTCATGATTCATGATAAGTCAATGCTATCAATGAGCTCAAATATCTGTATGGATTTGTCTTCTCATTTATCTCTTTTCAGATAGAGAACTGTGGGAAAACCAATACTTTAAACATTGAACTTAACATACGGTACATACTTAGATTCCGAAACTCCTATACTAAAACGAATCCCCTTCGAAAATCCATTAACAAATTAACTTGTTAACTTTCGCTTTTTTACTCGTTCATCTTCATTCAATCAACTTAAACTTCGTCGAATGCGAGTCATAATTCATAATGCTATCAATGATATCAAATATAACATTTTATTTTGTAAACATCATCGTTATAATCTATAATTTTCCGATTAATCAGGTTGTGACCTTATATCTTATCTGTAAGTTTTAACTGTGTAATACAATAAACAGTAATACAAAAAAGCTAACGGAAAAGGTTTAGAGCACCAGGTGGTGCTAGAAATTCAAGTTACAATAATGCCGTAAAGGCTTACTTACCTGAGTTGATGAGTCTATCACTGTGTAACACCGTAAGTCATGCTGTAAATGTTGAGCATTTATCTACTCACTCAGCTGTTGTAGCATTTCAATCATCCACCAAAGTATTTTTCTAAACAATAAAACTAGTCATATAAACAATATAAGCAACGATAGTCATCAAAGAACATAATATTGATGGTGTTTGAAACCGTAGCTTTAGTTTTAACGTGGTATATAATAATATGCTAGTACTATTTAGCGGATGAAACGTTTGAGAAAAATATTTGAAATATCGCAAGGGTATTGTATTTAGCTAAGCTTATTTGGAGATAGTCAACATTATTAACAAAAAAAGGTTCCACCGTGTACAAACACAAATAGAACATGATCAAAAATAGCTTTGGAGAAGTCCTCCATCATTTTCCTGATCCTTTATCATGGAGGACTTCTCTCAAGCTAAGTGATTGTAATGGAACTTCATTTTGTTTCATATTTCAGTTAAATAAAGACCTTTTCACAAAGACCTTGATTTCGCCCTCTGGATGTATCAAATAGACTGTTTATAAACTTTAATTATACCAGAAAACGCCTTTAGACGAGTCCTTTTTACAGTTGATTTGTATCTGCTTCTTTTTGTTTTTTATTTATTTATTTTTGATCATGTTCTCTGTGTGTTTGTAAACGGTGGAACCTTTTTTTGTTAGGTTTGATAAGAATTAGCAATAGAAAGAGAGGAATCATGAAAGAGGATGCATTCAGATAAACTGTTTTGCAACTTTTCGTTTTGTTTAGAATTTTTTTGGATCTGGAAATGTACTTCTAACTTCTAACCAACCGTTAAATCCGGCGCGTCCTCTTTCCCTTGAATAAAGCAGGGTTGGTTTGATTTAAATCAAGTTATTTTTTTTGTATTTAAATCAAATGATTTTTCGAAAAAAATCATGATTTTTTGATATTTTATTTATTTGATATTTATTTTTTTACATTATTTGGGTGATTTTTAAATTTTTGAAAGCAAAATCCATGATTTATCAATATTTTATTATTGTGTAAAAACAACACTTTCAGCTTTCTCTCAATTAAAAAGATATCTGCATATTAAGAGATTAAAAGTGACATATCCAATTAACGACGTTTTCCCCCAAAAAGCATAGGCCCACAATGGCTGCCACGAATAACAAAACATAACTCTCATGTGATATATTCTAGAAGACAACATTAACTTGTGGATATTTCTAATAAAACGAACAGGTCATCAAACATATATCAATGCATCTTTCAAAGTTTGATCAGCATATTTTTTCTTTACAAATAATCTCACAGGTCAATCAGAATATATCATGCTTAATGTAAAAACTGACGTGATTCGTGACCCCTGTTCAAGCAGTGATAAAAACGATGCGGCATGCTGGGACATCTTAATAAATAAATAAAAGAATAAATTAAGAATGTTATTATAGGCAAATATGTTCTGAAAGGATCCAGGTCTATAGATGTGGGCTAGAGGGACAACAATACATTTCGTCGATATTTTACTCGTCTACGCCATTTTGCATACAAATACTATGAAATTGTCTGTTCATTTTCGGCTTCTGTGTGATTTTTCTGGATTGTTTTTATAAAGAGTTGTCTGTCCTTTGTTACATTTATGAAAATCATGTTCTTTAAATGCACCAGACGGCTTTACCGTTGGATGAAGTTAGGGTTTCTACAGACAATGAAAATATTAATAATTTGCTCAACAAAATGTTGCGTGAAGGATCTATGGTTAGAAATGAGAGAAATATTAGCCTATTAAACTAATGGACATTATAATGTTCATAATCTCTTCATTTACCGATGACAATGTTATTTCTATCCACCTTTTGGCCAATTCATGATCCCATTTTTTGTTCTATTCCCCACTCTAGTCTTTTTCTTTTTGCAGATCAGCAATAAATTAAAATAAAAGAATCCAAATAAATGCATAATCCTTGAAGTTAAAACATTTAAATCACATCGACAAAACGCAAATTTCATGAGAAGATTTCAGAACAGCATTTCAAATTATTATTAATCATTAAGTGCTAACATTATTATGCAGTCTTTTAATAGGATTGATATAATGGTAGATATTTTTCATTGATGAAGTTTAACCAATACCTCTATACAAACATTTTTAATAATTTAAGGATTAAAATAATTAGCATGCTGCTTGATGGGCGATAAAAACAATAACTTGGTGTGGTTATGGTTGCCAGGGTAACCAGACGCATGTTTGAATATGATGAGTATTCGAAATTCCCTTTTTGCACTCGGCATTCCACTTAATCTTATGACGTTGAAGCCTTGTGCGAGTTTGCCAGATTTTCTTACAAAGTCATTTGTTGATTTATATAGGCTGAGATGTGTTTTGGCCATGGTCTGTCGTAGACAGTTGATATGGTGCATACATATGATGACAGCTCTACTGGGCATTGTGCCATCAAAAAGCTGCGAATTAATTATATTTTTCTCTCTCGTTTAATTCATCCTATTTTCATTCGTGTATATTAACAACAATATGTCTAGTCGTATTGAAATGACACATTTTTTATTTCTGTATACAACGTTTAGAGTTTTAGTTATAGATCTTTAATAACGAAACGACATATACTACAATATGAGTCTCACCTTCTAAAACTAAGATTTTGCTTTAACTGAAAACAGTTATGTCATTATATAAATATATATATCTTAATGTTGATTCGTTTAATTTGTTAATGATACTTAAAGTGAATGTCAATGCAGATTGTGACACATGTTACTGAAGAGTTACTTATAAATATATATACAATTTGAAGCATGACCTGTCTCAAGGGTAATTTAAAAAAAGCAAAAACTTGTCTACCTCTACCTGTGATGCATCCCGTCAAAATACAACATTTTGGGTATTTCAAAAGGAATTTAAGTCACTTAGATAAATACACATTTCTATAGACCTCTGGAAACATGACACACTCGGGGTAAAATTCAAGGAAAAGAACTAGAAAGGCAACAAACTATTTTTACACATACATTAACCATCCGCCCTCGCATAATTAACAAAAGACACGCCTATGTCAACGCGATTTTAGCATTCAACATCCCGGCGGCACAAACATTTCAAAGTGATGTATTGCCCTTATTAATTGTCGAGTTCTTTTCAGTTCAACAATGTGCAGAAGTCTAACTTTAAATATGACATACCCATCGGCAGTTTTGATGGAAAGTTGTTCTTGTACATAATATGTATTCAATTATGTGCGTTGTTTTGTAATAATACAATGAAGATTTGAGGTAATCATAATCTTGTTATAAACTAAATACAATCATAACGTTGTCATGCTTTGAATTTGGTTTTCTTTGTCGTAATTTTTTGTTAATCTTCGGAGGTGTTAGTAGTTAATTGATAAATTATGTTTTTTTTTGTTATGTAATTTCTTGATTGTCTTACTACTGCTAATATGTGCTTAATCCACAACATCACAGATATTTGTTTGAGGGACACTTTTTATTGGACATCTGGTAGGTATGGTGTTGTATGTAACTGTTCTTATTTATTCTTCGAATAATTATGCTAAGAATGGTGCTAAATGTTAGCAGAAATTAACAGACGTATAACAGCTGAGTATTGGATTCTAAAAAAGCAACCAGTTTGCCGGAGTCTTAGCTGAATAGTCTTCAACACTTCCTGCTTGGCCATCGTTGTCTATGAATTAGTTTTGTAGTTAGAATTAATTTGGATCAATACTCAATAGAAAGTTATTGAAACGATCCCACACAATGATAAGTAATTTTAATCAGAAACCAACATTTTAAAATCACTAACAATTACAAAGTACAATTTTATTAAATATCAAAGTAATTATCTTAATTTGAGAATTATTGGTTTCAATTATTGAAGTATTTTCTGTTACCACAATTGGCTTTCATTATATGACAATTGATAACTTAACACGAAAATCAGTACATCTAAAAAACTGTGTTAATCATAATACTAATATATGCGTATTGCTTTTAGGTATTTCCAACTTCCTGTCTAAACGTATTGTGTGATTACCACTTGGCAAAAACGCCGACAGAAAAAAGTTACCCAGCAATAAACATTACCATTTTGACCCTCCTTTCAATTTTGCCTAACAACGTAAGCTTAAGGCCACGTCTAAGAAGATGAAATGATGATTGTTGAACAAAAGACATAAAAACTGGTCATAGAAAATGAATGAAGTCACCAATTTTACCCGCCGGTCAAATAACATGATCAACCAAACCTCTAAAAATAACCGACACAATCTAACGAAAACAGTCTATCGAATTGTCTACCAATCATCACACCTAACCTGTTCAACTTGTCGTTGGAATAAAGAAAGAACGATCTGAAAGTTACTTTTAGTTAAGCTGTTGTTCAGCAATTCATCCCAAACAAAGGTTAATGTGTATAGTAAACAGGTGGACATAATGTATTTTCAATAATAAAACGTTTCCATGTATATGTTTTCTCTTGTATGTGTCTCCCTCTCGAATGATGACTAAGCTTACAATCTGTTTTAATGCCCATTATTCTTGTTCATAATCCTATTATCGTAACAGGCAATACCTCCTTTTTGCTAGTTATTAGACCACGTGAATATCGTTATTTATCAATACATTTTCGCGCGCGGCGGAAGTATCTTTTACATGAACACAATTTCAGGCGCAATGATCAAGAGATTATGACGACAATGATAAGAAACGCACGCCCGGAAAAGGTGCTCGGTTCGGAGAATTCAAGATAGCGTTGCTAACTCTCGCAATCTCTCGCACGCAAACAGCGCAAAACCTCACTTTACTTGGTAGAACTATCTATTCTACAACTTATTAAAAAAAATTAAATTAGTCTGTTGACGGGTTCGAAGCTGCTTAAAAGGCGAACACCCTAATTATTACACCAGGATGCCGGTTGGTAGGTGATATTTAGAATAAGTGTATAGTATATACCAGTTTGATGCACATTTTTTTAAAAATCAATATGAGCATTGTCCCCCTTCCCTAAAAGGAAAACTTGGAAGGCTTACAGTAACCCTGAGTTTTATTTAGCACTAGCCTTATCGGATGCGGACGACATAACATAGGCCATGCGTAAAAGTTGCGCACGTTAAAGACCCCCTGGTTGTTGGAAATAAAAAATGTGAAGCAAACAAAGGGGTTTTCCAAGGCAAATGTAAAGAATTCCGTCCTTATAACTGTAACACTAGCACTATTAATTCAAGAATACCTTAGATAAATAACATCGCCGTTTGGGCGAGGAGAAACAAGAAAATGACTCTTTGTAAACAAAAAGCATGCACAATTATTGAATTGGTTTTATTTAATGATCAACATATTTTTAAATAATTCACGTCTGTAACCGTTACGAGACGTGAATTTTATGTTCCTTTAGTGACCTGTTCTATTCGAACTCGTCCCATTCTGGCTTTCGGACTATTTTTCTATGAACAGGGTAGATAATGTGCGTGTTTGTGTTGTTAATATGCATGTTTGTTGTCTGTTTATGTGGTAGTGGGACTATGCTGAATGATGGTAATGACTTAAATATATGAGAACCGTCATTACAAGAATCAATTGTTACAGTATTAAATGTCTACCATTTTTTCCGCAGTTGATTTATTGAGGAAAATTACACACCTGTAATCCTCTCGGAGATGGTTCAATAAACTTTATGAGTCACGGAAATTTACCAGTCATTAACGTACCAACAAATATTATGACCATTTAAGGGAAACAATCGTTGATGCTTTAATGATCATGCTTTGATACAAAGCCCATTTACACACAGAAGTGATAGGTGGTTATTAAGAAGAAAAAAAATTGCAAATGATTGATGTATTGTTTATGAAATTCGAAATATAGACAACGTTGTTTTTCGTGTTTTCAGTGTTGGCATTACTAAATTTCCAAACGCATCATTCTAATATTAAAAAAATAGAAGAATTATCGTCTTAAGAATACCAACACTTTGACTTCCATTCACAATATTTCCTGTTTTTATGAAAACTAGGATTTAAGACAGTGTGCTGAATGCCAGTGCTAATCACCGAGAGTTCATTTTTATCTTGTTTTGTGAATCGAAACATTCATATTCAGCCTCCCATAGTTGTGAAATAATAAGTTTCAGTTCATATTTGGATCTAACATATGTCAGTTGTTAGAAGCTCATCATTTATTCATGGAAGTTGTAATTTGTTATAGGGAAGCAATTGCATTTGCTTCTTTTTCTAGGATTACTATGGTGTTACTACTCTCACGGAGTTTTTATTGATGATATATGAAAATATTCAATACTTATTGATTTCTAGACTATGCTGTTAGTTTTTTAATTTCTTTTACCACTCCAGCTGCCAGCTCGTGCAAAATCAATTTTGATTTCAAACCAAAAAATTCACGCGCAATTTGCCTTAGGTATCCCCTCTTTCGAGTTGCTGAAGAGTTGCAAGCATCGGTACTGGTCGGATTCGAACCCCGGTCCACTGTTAAGAAGACGAGGGTGTTATCACGAGGCTAGTTAATTTCCATTTCATGTGGTTGGTGAAACAATTTAGAAGTAGGTTGTCGTTTTGAAAGTTAATTTTTTTTAATTTTTTTTTTTTTATTATTTTTTTTTTATTTTTTTATTTTTATTTTTTTTTTATTTATTTATTTATTTATGTATGTATTTATTTATTTATTTATTTATTCATTTATTTATTTATTTATCAATTAGTATATTCATTTTATATTGTATTGTTAAGCTGTTAGTACACTTTATTTTGTCACAAAGTTCAACGTCATTTAGATTTGTTTTTCGTACGAAAAAAATATGATAGACGCAATGTAAACTGTACAAACACACAGCATAACCGAGGAATGAGGGATATTATTGAATTTCGCCATAACTAAATCTTGATATCTTATGCTTTGGGTAAATTGTTACTTTAAAATATATTAATATCTTCTTATTTAGCAACACAGTGTTATTCAGTGCAATGAAGGAGGCGTCTTGAGCTCAAGGTTGACTATATTATTCTCAATGGTGAACTCACAGTATATTGTAAATAAGATAAACAATTCTTACACATGAGAGGTCTTGACATACTATTCGTTTTATATAATTTAGGTACTTCTTAGAATGATTCATATTTTTCAACAATATTTATTAATAAAACATGAGTTTGAGTTAGAAGCATTTCACTCCGATACATCGATATTCTATTTGACGAGCAATTATTTGTATATTATTTTTCATGCTTGTACAGTAAGTACATCAATTACTTTTCACAATTGTTAGATGTGTTATTTCTCACTCTGTTTAGTTCTCCACCTGAAAGGTTTATATCTGGTAAAAACAAAATTTCGGACTGAGGTGAAGCTCAATAAACAAATTACTATTATAACTGGTAACAAGACTATCATGCTAAAGCAAGTGTTCATTTTCATTAGACATTGCTATTGTGCAGCAAAAATATTTGTAACATTTGTTTGTAAAGGGTGAGAAGCCCAACGAACTGAATAAACCAAATCAATCAATCAATCAATCAATCTCTCCACTATGCGCAAATATGCCACCACCCCCTTTTTTTAAATTATATTTTGAAACACCCCGTATTATGATTCACTTTTGGTTTCAGCTTTTGTTTTCATTTCTCTTAATACGGAATTATAAATTTGTGTTCATTAGGCTGCAACTGGTATATTATGTGCGACAGGAAGAAGTCGGAAGTGTTTCAATATTTAGTTTCATGTCATCTTTTTCTATATTGTAAAATACGCACCAACAACTAAAAAACTTATAACTTTTTTTTACAGTAAACAGATCTTTAGTAAAAGCTAAACCACACATTTGGTAATATCTACTAACATTTTGTAAAAGTTTCAGATAAATTAAGTCAAAACTGTCGCTGTAATACTATTATAGCCAGGGTTCATTCAAACACACAACACAACACTGGCTTTAAAAGGTCTTTTTAATTCCTGAAAGCAACAAAGGAAATATGGAAGTTAAACATCAATTAAATACTGACGAGCGCCATTCATTCGTTCTGTTAATGCAAGTGTCATCGCATTTATGATATATACATGTACTCACGCTTTCACTCACTCATTCATGGCTCAATATTAACTAACATTAAGGTAAGAATTGTTTAACACATAAACTAAATGTATATTGTTAAATATCATAGCTATGCACATCACTTCAGCAATTAACTTAATTGGTTAATCGCTTCGAAAGAAACATCATGGCGTCTATAATTACCGCCTTAAAACATTAAATTAATCTTTAAAAGTAAGAACAATAAAAAGATACAATGCAACAGTATCGAGCAAGCCGTTAGTCACTCCACAAACGGTGGAGCCCAAAGATCCCACCGATTGGGGAAGCCCCCAAAGGGCAGGCTCTCCGTGCTCGACCGAACATGGATAAGGGCAAACCGACCTGTCCAACACTGTTGCTAAATTATAGCTATATACACCATGTAAGTAGCTAAGCAAACATCATGACTTCGTGGAGGTTCCCATCTCTGTCAGTCACTTCTACAATCATTCAATAATAACTAAGTAAC
>JAUUEB010390201.1:0-12222 GCA_032362205.1 Clione limacina
TCAAGGCTACGTGATGTAGCGGAAACGTCAAGTTTCAATTAACTATGGACTCTTTGAAAGGTAATCTTTCTTCTCAAGCTGAATATAGTTTTAATTTATTCACTTTGCCCCAGAAAGACAAAAAAAGAACTCTAAACTGACTCTTGGTTCTATTCTTGTTAAAGTAGTTTTTATTTCAACGTTGTCTCATGTTTATTCAATTTTCTACATCAAGAATTTTGAACTAATTATCCGTTTGCTATTTCAAATATTTTATGATGCTGTGCACATGCGTACAAAGGCACGTATCACACATGAACTAGGATATCGTTAAGAAAACTGCCTAGTAATCGACTTCTAAAGATTTTATTAAGACAAATATTGTCCCTTGGCTCATAGATAAGTATCACGATAACATAGTTATACAAATTAAAATGTTCTATTTCATCGCATTACGTACAATGCAGACACACTTTTACACCTCACAAGAATCCATAGGTCAACTTACATACATATCAATCGAGTGTCAATAAGATCATATAAGATTGTATCAGGCAATCTTCTCTTATTTAATATGCCGTTAAAATGCCGTATTTTGCACTTCTAAATTATCCGGAAAGAAATATGCATGTTGTCTGCAGCAATCTGGAATAAGTTCGCTGACGCAAACTAATGATTCTGGCATTTCACGATTAGTTGCGTAATTCAATGGAAGTAAACATTTATGCAGACATGTTTATTTGTTTAAGAAAGTTTTAATGTTTTCACTTGACGTTTGTTTTATGTGTTTATGTTTAACAAATCGTCTCAGAAAATCCTGTTGTTTTGGGTCAATGCCCGTCATAGGTTTGAGCGCCCTGTTAAAAAAACTAACATTTTGAGCTGATTGATTTCGCTATTGAAATTTGATAAATAGGTTGTAGACAGCAAGCCATTAATTCCTGGCTCAATTTTTTCAGGGAAAACCCAGCATTTTCTTCCATGACCTTTTATTTCTTTTTATGTGAATTCTTTTCAATGATAAAAGTTTTACTTCACTCAATTGCTTCTAAAGTACCCCAACAAATTGTTAAACAAATTCTGTATATACGTACCAATATGTCGTCGTCGATATCACGTAAGGGCGTATCTCAGTTTTTGCTGGTTTGAGATACAGCGGTTTAAAGTTTATATAAAACCTATAAAGCCTATATAGGCCTATAAAACAAACGTTAATATCTCAGCGAGTTTTTAAGCTTAAGCCACAAAAATTGGAGACAACATAGATCTCATGGTATATTTTTTAAAAATGTATCTAACTCGAAACCCCCAAAAACTGAGATATGCCCTTTCGTTATATCGACGACGAATTATCTCCCTTTGTCTTTTGTGTCCGACTAGTCTGATTTGTTGATGCCTAATCTAAACGATGATATGAATCAAGTCGTTTTCGGAAGGGTATGAGTTTTCATAAATGATAGCTTAGGGGTTTGGCATATGCGTTTTCAAAGCTATTCTAAGTACAATGAGTAAAAGACAGCATTTCATCTAGCTTCAGTTTTATTTTAAGCCTCCTTAAAGAGTTGCTAGAAAGACAACGGACCACTTTCGAGCGATAATGAACAGAAAGTAAAGAAGGCTATGGGTTAATAACTGAATATTTACGTTATGGAACTGTAAAGTTATAAGCCTATTGTCTGTTAACAAAGAATATCAAACAAAATAATCTTGATAAACTCATTATAACAAGATTTCCGCCTACACAGCACATTCAAATGAATATACATACTTTTCTTTTCATAGAATAACCAATTTCTATTTAGTTTGTATTAGTTTGTGTCTTTGTTCAATGCACATATATTATCGGGTGATAACAAAAGTATTCGTAATCAGTGGTATGCTTATTCAAGAAATATTGCAGCTACAGACATAATATAACGTACACAGTTGCTTTATGATGTCGTTTTTCGTTTTGTGAAATTCTTACAAAATATCTTTAAAAGTATGATCACAGAAACGAAACAAAATGAGTTGCACCAAAAACAGCCATATAATTATATTTGTAGGTGAATATAGTTTTTTTTACCTTCTGGCCAGCTAGATATGGGGAACGCATGATATCATTCACAACTGTGTTTGACCTCAATTATACCTTTAACCAAATTGTTATGACCATAAAGACAGTTGTCTACTTACGGTACAGGTTTTAATAATATCTGTCGTTTTAGCGGTTTTTATACTTTTGTTAGTGACCTTGACGCTGTAATGTCCAAATTAAAGCACCGACCGCAATTATGTTTTCGATTTAGAATGATGACACAAATAGCTACATGTATACCAACAATCAGCAAAATTCATTTCTTTATCGTTCCAAGCAGCCATCAAAAGAGTTAAGGGTTACGTAAAATGTGACATTTTGATTTGATAATTTCTCTATTGTTTTCATACTCCACTTAATGTTGGTCCTTTTGGCAAACCAGGAGGTAGACATAGTCAATATTAAGGAAGTCAATTAAAATTTAGGATTTGAAGTAAGAAATAATACTTTTGTGTTGTCAAGTAATCGCCTATGTCTTAAATAGGTGGTCTAAGGGTTTGAAAGACCCTATATTCCCTTGAAATTGAATGATATGGCTGTTTTTGGTCAAAATATTTTGTTTCGTGGCTGGAATCATAATTTTGAAGATATTTTGCAAGAATTTCATGTGTTCACATTTTACATCATAAAGCATCTATGTACGAAGTTTTATGTCTGTATATGTAATATTACCATACCACTGATTACGGTAATCTTTTTTGGATCAACCGATGTATAAGAAAATATTGACCAGTAACCTCTATAAGTAGTGTGTATTATCAATATCGTTAAAGACGACAAGAGAAGGGATTATTCGCCAAACCGTCATTTTCAATATCAAGAACATATTCATGCCGAGTGATCTAAAGATCTATGAAGAGAAAATTCCGTGAGTAGTTCTCAAATAAGAAGATTGTGTACCAATAAAGCATTTTAACAAATTGGATCTCCGTCAACTGAACAGTCGTATACAAATAGCCAAAACGTGAGTATTCACAGTTTTAGTTTCTGCTTTAAAAATCATTAGTTGTGACTTTTGCCTCAATTCACAAATATAGTCATGGTGATGAAGAATGAAATATCACAATGACCTCTACTTGAAAGGGAGAATGTAATAACCTAAGCTAGACAGACATACTTGGAGGAAGATTTCAGCTCCTTCAGTTCTCACACACCCCTCCCTCCGATGACTTTTGAAGTAATTTGAACTGAACTGAACTTAGCTTTAGAAAAAAATGCATAAGAACAAAATTATGAGACTAAATTGGTAATAACTCATTTGCAGAGATGATGCTTTTTAAAGCAGGGTTTAACCGAAGACAGTGAGTGAAAACGCGTTGAAACGTTCACACAAACTGACATAAGAATTCTAAGTATTGCCCAAACTATAAGCAACATGTATCGCGAAATCTTAGTCCCTTTATTTAGAGTTCAGACCCAGATGGATTTATGTGCTTTTTCCGTATGCATAAATACAAAAAATATCTATCAAAAGATCCTTTCGTATTATTCTGAAAATAATATATTCATTATTAATACTTATTATGATCGCGAAGCACGGTAAGTAAGCGTAGTATACGGCTAAGGGCTATGCTAATGCTTCTTGAGAAAATACATAATCATTATTTGGGTCCATCCTCTCAGGCTGAGTCTGATGTATTTTAAAAATATCAACAATAATTAAGTGGGCACCTCCTCTCCCGACTCCGGAACTTACACCCTACAAACATGTCTTAAGACAAACCATTGGTGGGTATTCGACCCTCGGCCGGGTCATGACAAAGACTTTCCAAAAGAAGACATTTTCAACGGTCTCACCTGGTATCTATCATTTGGAGGTTTGTGCAAAAACATGTTTCCCGGTTTCAGTAAACTGTGACTGAATAAGATACTACACCTTAAAGTCGAAAGCATGTAAAATGTCTGACGAGCACCGCCATCGATATGATCTTGTATGTATTTTTGGAGACGTAAAACAACAATCAATGGGTAAACATCATTAATGCCAATTAAATTTTGAAAGCAGGCATGTAAGTCGATTTTAAGATTATTGTTTCAGATGCATCAGACCCCATCTTTCTACACTAAAAAAGCATCTAAAATACTACAGAAACACGATGGTAATAAACTTTAAAAAAAATGTTGTAAATAATTGATATATTATCTCTATAGATTTTGAACTACGATATAAGTGTCGGGGGAAAACCCCCAAAAACGACAAACTGTCGATTAATTGACCTTAAAAAAGCACCAATACAATACGTGTGAACTGACTAAATTGCCGCGTCAGTTGTTCATTCTTACATGACAATAGTCTGCCATTCGTCTATGTTTCTCTAGATCCATTGCATCTCATTTACGCCCCTCAAACTGTTGGCTTCAGTAATGTTGCCGATGTATGAAGTTGACAGTCTCACTCTATTCTTCTTCACCATTATTTTTTCCTGCAAGACATTAGCCATCAGAAATTTGTTGGTGCTGCGCAAAGCATGTCCGCATTATTCAGTCTTCTCATTTCAACTTGTAAATACGTATGTCACACAAAAAGCACTATTGGCTCTATACGACAATTTATAATTTTGACATTCAGCTCACTTGTAATGCCCCTGACTTTCGAGTTATTTTTCAGTTGAACCAGTTTTTGTTTTCATATGTAATTTGTTTCCGTGTGTTGTAAGAGCATAAGCCATCTACATATGTAATTGAACCTAGGTATTTGAAGTTGTGTACTTTCTTTAGGTTTGTATTGTCAACTTTGATTTATTGTGGTCTGTGCAGAGCATTTATGAACGTATATCTATTTTGTTTTGCTTTTTTCTCGTGCCCGCGACATCTTCTCTATCAGAATCCTAGTCATTGTCGTAACATTTTCAGCAAGGTGGGTATCCCCAAAACAAATAAATGTGTGTGCAGTTTGCACTGCCAATTCTCATTTCAATGTCTTATATTTCTTCCTCTCTCATCACAAACTCTGTGTATATACTATACAGCTTGGGAAAAGCATGCATCCTTGTCTGTAACCTTTTTTACACTGAATTCTTGCAGTGATCGCCATTCTATCTGCTGGTTTTCTCCGGTTATTACCAAGCTTGCTATAAAAGAGCTAGATGACCAGGAAAGCCCATCCTCAGCATAGTTGTGAACAGATGTTGCTGTCAAAAGTACTATTGTGTTGATAAAGGGCATAAAAGCCTTTTCTTCTGTAATTCTTTTTTATCAACATTTCCAGACAAAAGACATGCCCGTTGTACCTCTGCCACTTCTATAACCTGCTTGACAGTCTCATAGCTCAATTTATATTCAGATTAACATTTTACTGATTATTATGATAATCTTCTTAGCATGGGTGATTAGAGCAATTGTCCGGTGGGTATATTTTGAATATCAGCTTTCATGCAACATTATAGACTATTGACATTTTCAGTTGTCTGACATTGTCAAGACTCCTATATTCTTAAACACACGTACAAATTCAACATTAGGAAAGTCCTACGTAAAGGAAACGAAGAAGACATTTAATTTTCAGAGAAAACAATGCAAATTGTTATGAATAACAAAGACCAGTGGAAAGTATTGGTCATATTATTTATTATGAACATGATCAATGAGGCATTAAAAAGAAGATATAAATATAACAAACACAACAACAAGAAATATATTAATCAAAACTTATCCATGTGATAAGCGTCTTAAAAATAAAACATAAATAAATGGTAAAATCACGCTATTGGATATTAGGATTGAAAATAGTAAAGAAGTCCTTTATTCCTAGAAATCATGATTATGCCACAGTTCTTATGTTGTTTTAGTGGCAATATTTGAGTTGGGTCAGTTTCAAGTATCTTCGCATGGAGATTTCTTTCAAGCAATGCAAACATTTGTTATTTCAACTTTCATAGTCCTTTTTCTAAATATTGAGTCGGAATTGATTGTTTGTTTGTTAGTACAGGGTTATATGTTGGCCCCTTAAATACAATAAAATATTCATCAACATAATTTTGACACAGGGGTGATACTGAAGAAGTAGGATAATACATCTTAGGCGATTGGGAAACTTATAACGTATGAGCAAACTCAAATTAAAAAAATGTTGTTGTAGTGCACTTAACATACAGAAGATGATAATATAAATGAATAATAACAAAAAGGTTAATCAAACCAAAAGGAAAAAATATACATATTGCGTATTCAACGTCTCTTCCGAAAGGCGTTAATTCAATTAATGTTGTATATAATTTACTTTATGTTTCAATTGCCTATTACGACAGTTACATTTCAATCATACACAATGGGTCTTTTGTGTGCACCTATTTCATATCCCTTAATTGTGTCGTTCGTATTCTTGTTTTTTTAGATAAAGGCGAAAATGACGAACAAAGAACCCTCACTTACATCAAAGAGCCGGTACAAACATTTACAAAAATGCAAGATCGAGCTTTTTAAAGGGAAAGAGTTTTTAACATAAATTGTGTTCACTTTTGTTCAAGCAGTCCAAATAATTCCTACTTAATTACTATATGGCAACTTATTTTAAAATGAATATAACATTTCCTTATCTTATGTATATCTATGAAATCATTTTCCACTGAAATTGAATTGATGGGTCTAGTACTCAATATCTCAGTTAATCATTTTGCCTAGGGGATATTTTTAATGTTAACGCCAAACCTCAAACAGTTAACATTTATCTTAATGGTACGATCGCTAATGAGTGTACATTTTCTTTTTAAAGGATTACGTATCAGGCCTCCGTAGTTATAATTCAAACCAGCGATACTCTAATTCCGAGTTTAACGTCATAGCACAAATACTACTAAATGAGATAAATATAAATTATCTTCACATACAGTTAATGATTTGACTTTATAGAGTATTTGCACTCTCAAATGTTGTAATCAGTCATTGTTCTAAAATAACAATTAGCTTATTTTACAATATAATATCAATATCGTTTCAAATTCCTAAGTTGGCACTTCGACGTTTTTTTTACAAATTAAAAGAAAACGGTTATAAGAAGACATAGAAATTAAGTGCATAGAGTATTATCTTTTCAAGAAACAATCGAAGGTAAAGAAGGGGAATGAGGACGTATCCCAGAGCCACAGTTGCTACGGGTAAGGTCATTTATGCATGAGTAGCATCTGAAAATAGGAATACTTATCTGTTCTCTTTCTTCTTTGATTTAACCAATTATTCAAATGCTTAATTGTGAAAGCCCCAAAAAGTCCACGGGGTTTCAAAAATTGGCTTTATAATTTTTTTCTGCCAGACCAAAGAAGGTAAAACCGGAAAATCTCCTAATAAAACTCGTTAATTCTATCGACTTTCTTTGCTTGGGTCTGAAATTTTGAGGTCATCAGGTTCATTAAGAACGATAGCTTTGACATTGCCACAATTGGAATTTATACCGTCTGGGTCTATACAAGATACAGCTACAGCTACAAATAGTTGAAAATGCAAGCGAGTCGACCAAGGTCAAATAATGAATATGGAGATTACATTCCTCAAATGAGATAACAAAAACATTAATGTAATGTATCAGGTTACAGCCTTGAAAACAAATCAACTTCAAAACTGAAAAATTGACACTTGAAAAATCACACATGGTTAAATCATAATTTTCTGACGCTTATAAAGCGTCTCCATAATTAAACTACCAAAACTGAAGTCGAATGAAACCGTAAATAAGAAAGGTTTTGTAGTCTGATTTTGTTAATTGTATTAATCAATTCAAGAGATATTGTTCATTGTCTTTTTGCGACATTTTTAACTAATGATTTTTCATTCTGAGAGCTCGGAAAGCCTGACGTATTAAGCAATTAGATGTTGCTTCAAATGATCATCTTCCCCTTTGATTTGTTCTTTATTTAGTTTTTCCTACCTCATTTGTCACCAAGCATGTTACTAATTTCATGAAAAGGTCATACACAGTTTGTATATCCACGGGGTTTGGAGCTGCGTACATTATTCTATCTATTCTTTGAACTATGAAGGTTGATCGATTTGAATGAAACCAAATTCCACACACATTATGCTTTTTGAGATTCTGAAACCATGTTGATTCAATGATTTATGATGCATCATTATTTGACGTGATCAATTGATTTGTCTTTTATAACACTGTTGGTGGTGCTTTTCAGTGCATACAAAATTCCAGAATTAGAAAGAATGCTGTCTATATGTTTAGATTAGATACACCAGGGTGATTAAGATGACATCAAAGTATTCTGTATTCAGATTTTGAACGTAAGATCTTAAATAAAATTACTATTTTTGTCTAATAGCAGATAATTGTCAAACCGGAAGTCACATTAAAAATATAAGCATATCAAACAATTTCGCTTGAATTGATGGATACAATTCAAAAAATCAGACTACAATAACTTTATTATTAACTGTTGTATTCGACTTCAGTTTTGGTCCTTATATTTGTATTATCCTTTACATTTTTGATAAAGGGGTAAATAAATAAATAAATTAGTAGCCAAGTTTACTTTTTTCCTTATAAATTTAGATCTGATCTATTTTAAACGATGAGAAATGCATTTTACATAACAAAAACATTATTTGTGCTAGTTTTGATTGCTTAGAAAAACTAAATTAAGTTATTGTTATGAAAACTGTGGTTTCGAATACGTCGAAGACAGTCTTTGAAAACTGGGCTATGAACCTAATATGCCTGCTATCATAGTCAGTGGCAGAATCATTTCACCCCCACACAAACACAATATCAATGACAAGCTATCAAAAGCGAGTGTCTCATAAATATGACTTTGTTGTATCATATGCAAATGTTTTTGATAGATAATAAAACTCATCTGGAGAGCTAACCTTCTGATTCACCAAATTCCAAGGGCTTTGAATAAATATGCCATCATCTCAAACTTATAGCATACAAGCTATCAGGCTATCAAGGACTTTCAGAACAAACTAGGTACATTATCCTACGAGGATGGTGTCCTTAATCATTAAACAGTTCACCGATGGCATACAAATTGGTTAACAATTGGTTAATTGTCAAAAAGAAAATCCAATCCAATTTTAACAGTATTGGCGAAGCTATTACATTTCCTCACTCATCTGTTTAGTATTTGATTCTCATGAAGTATAGTTTTTTTTAATTATTATGGAACGATGTTGATTTGGCCACTAGTCATCTTGGAGTGAACTATAATGTTAAAAACGGGATTTCTAGGATTTCACACAGACGCCATTGTTTCTCTAAATTTGAGTCTTGTTTAGAACAAATTTGCTTACAAAGAGAATAACTCAAAAACGTAATCTAATATAAATTGAAATTCGATTGCGAAAACAGTGGTATTTTAATAGACAAAAATTAATATGAATGAACAAGAGTTTAACTTGTGCAACGGTAGTCTTAAGGATCATATATCAGACAGAGTAGGTCAGCAGTGTGTAATCTGTAATTGTTTACATTATTAATTACGTAGCAATAAAATATTGATAAAAAGCAAGGAACAAATTGAGAATATTAACAACATTTTATAATAGTCATCACTGTACATTTAAAAGCATATATCTTCCAAAACCAAGTACAATTCCAATTATTCATTTCTTCACAGTTCAATCTTACAAGTTCATACATATATAAGTGCACACATTCATAGCCATACAAGTTCTTAGATTACAACATACTTTAAATAATTAAGTTGACCAGTGTAAGTATAACACAATGATGACAAGTGAGGTATCTAATAACAGTTGCTTATTTGGGCTATGCACCTAAGTAAGTAGCATGTCTGCCTACGCCGCACAGAGACTGGGTTCAACTCCCAGTAGGTGCGATCAGGTGTTATTTTGTTCAATGATTTTTCATGTTGAGCTTTAATTCTGTAATCCCCGTTAAGTCAATACAGGTCTAACAATGTTTAGTTAATATATAAGGATTGCAATAATCTCAATGTAGTCCTTGCATAAGCACTCACTGAATAAGGTTACGAGAGAAGAGACACTGAAAAGGCTAGCAGCACTTGTATACTGTCATGTTAGAAGTCAAGTAAAAAAGTCAAAGAAAATGTTAAGCTGCTAAGGTCAAAATACGAAAATAAATATCAAAAGCAAAAGACCAAAAGCAAAAGACTACATACACATCGCTATTGACTAATAAACAGTAAATATAGTGTTTATGTCTGTTAAAGTGGTAGCCAAAATTCCCACAATCCCCTTGACAATTCTTTAATAATTGTTGAAATGATACCTATTTGTCAAATTTAATAAATAATATGTCTTGAAT
The DNA here is from genome assembly GCA_032362205.1 of Clione limacina. NCBI lineage: Eukaryota > Metazoa > Mollusca > Gastropoda > Pteropoda > Clionidae > Clione > Clione limacina. Next base: position 10,290 of record JAUUEB010390201.1, read on the forward strand.
TATATTCCGTTTGCAGAATTAATATATCTTGATTTTTAAGGACGTGGCATATGGACACAGGGATGGTACTGTTATCAAGTTTTACAACAAAACAAAGTAATATCTTGGACATCAGTAGCCGTAAGTCCTTACCGTCCCCTGCCAATTATTTATTACTTGCTGAAATGATACCATATTGTGCATGCATTACAAGTAATGTATATTGTATTTTATATTGTATACAGAAGGAAACAAATATCTTTTATATGTAGGGCGTGGCACAACGAAACATTGAGGATACTGTTATCTTGTACTTATTCAAATAGCTATAATAATACCTTCTTTAGAAAGCTGAATGATTCTGACCATTAAGGTATTGCTGCAACTCATACTTGGTGGAGTAATTTGTTATTGAAAATAACAAATTACTCCACCAAGTAAAAATACTTACAAAACCATTAAAAGGAAATTATCGAAAAAAGATTTAAAACTTTACTTTTGATTAATTAGATGATTGACGTATTCTGTCTTTATAAATATAATCTTAATTGATACTATTTTTCTTGAATTTCAGGACTTTAAAAATTACGTCGACTCAACTACAGAACTTTTCAAAGAATTTCAATACTACAGCAAGGAATCGTAAGTTATATTTAAATACAATATTTTGTACGATAAGTAAAATTTATATCAATTGTGAAATGTCCAACTGACACTGGGTTTTTCAAAAGTTTGTAATGAAGACCAAATGACATGTTATTTGAATTCCATCGATTGACGAACGAGAAGAAGAAGAAGAATTCCATCAATACAAATAATTTATCCGTCCTATGATGTCTTAAATAATGAACCGTACTGATAAGTTTTACTTATACCAATAAAACACACCTATATTTGTGAGAGAAACACATTAGAGTGGACAATTTAGTTTATTTCTATGACTAATGTTTTCACATTTGTTCATAAGATAACTGTTTTTATACAAATATACATGAATTTCTCTTAAGTCCATTCTATATTTCAAAGACCAAATTTCCGTTACAATTTTATTCATATAAAGTAGTGTATCAAATATTTGAAATAATTGTTTTTATCGATGCAATAACAAGTCGATGGATACACTACGTAATTATTTGATTCCTTTCAGAAATTATTTAATTGTCAATATTTCAGATCTGAATTTGTATTATATTTGTTCAACAGACCAGTTGGCAGTAATGATATGCCCAGCCCTTCGCCTTCATGTGTAAAAGGAACTTCAGTAGGTCAGACCAACTTTATATCTGCCTCCAGCAGTCAACGTTCAAGCATTAACTGTTCTACCAGTCAGAATGTAACAAATGATAGTAACTGTCGGATTGTTTTGAAAGAGGAATCTGTAACTTGACAGAAAGGATTGCCGATGAAATTATTTATTTAAACATCTTTATTTATCTATACTTGTTCTATTCTGCCAAAAAATAAACACTTAATCTGAAACAGGGCGTACACTATGATTTATCTTATGAATATCTTGTATTTGTGTGGTACTTGACTGAGATCAAAAACTGGGAGAGTTAGCCGAGGATCTTCATAAATTCAAAAAAGGTTCAATTGCACTTAGGTTAGGCTTCTCTCTGAAGAATTGTATTTATATTCTCATGGCTTAACAAATCAAGGAAAATAACAATGACATTGTATTAATTGTTGAAAAATAGATCAACTGATGACTGGTGACTGGTATGTAACATAAGTTTTACAGCAGAGAGAGAGAGAGAGGAGAGAGGAGAGAGAGTGAGTGTGAGAGAGAGAGAGAGAGAGTGAGAGAGAGAGTGTGTGTGAGAGAGAGAGAGGGAGAGAGAGAGGAGAGAGGAGAGATAGAGAGAGGAGAGAGAGAGGAGAGAGAGAGAGAGAGAGAGAGATAGAGAGAGAGAGAGAGAGAGAGAGAGAGAGAGAGAGAGAGAGAGAGAGAGAG
>JAUUEB010390312.1:0-12220 GCA_032362205.1 Clione limacina
TCAATCGAATTATAATCCGTAGGGGCGGGTGTTAAATTCTTGGAGGCTGGTGAGAAACTTATGAAGAATTATAATAAAAATGTTATTGTTTTCTGATTTTAATCTCTATTCCGCTTTACTATTTCGTTGTTTTATTCTTCACAGAGTGTGAAAGCATTCATCGGTTTATTTTGAGCGAGTTCAGTCTACATGTGGAACCCGCTGTCCCGTACACTTGATTTTGTGGACAGTCTAACCTAAAGGGACCAGAGTACCACTGGCCTCTATATTCGATTGTTTTGATTGTTAACCCTTAAACAAAAATGTGCAATGTTTTGTCTTTTGAGCAAGAAAACAGTGTTTTTCCGGGGTAGGTACCCTTCAGAATGTATACACATTTTTGAAACGGGTATCATACAAAAAGGAAATATGAGTAACATATAAATTGTAAATGACAAGTGAAAATTCGCATAAATAAAAAAGTTATTTTCGAAAAACCTTGTTTTTTTCTAGTGGAACAGACTATAATTATATTAACCTTGTGGAAACAAACACAGAGATATTTGATTTTGTGTGAAAATTACCAATAAAATAAGTACTAATAGTGTTAACATTGTATTTTAAATTTGTTGACAGGCTGCTGAACAATACAAAGCTAGATTAAAAGGCAGCTTAGCTTTGATGGGTGAGAAAAGAAACAAGTTGGCAGCCAGCCGGGATGAGATCAGTTCTAAGTTGTCCAACTGCAAGGAGCAGAAGGATACATTGCAACAGGAGATTCTGAAACAAGCAGATGTGCTGGTAAAGGGCATCAGACAGGTGAGGATCTTGCAGGTGTTTTAAGTCAAAGAAATATTTCCTTCTAACTTTTTGGGTTTTTTAGTTATTAGAACTCATTTTGTCTTTATAATTATTTAATGTTCTTACAAATTAAATAATTTTATAGAATAGTGAATAGAATAAGTTATCAAACTGTAATATATGCAAGACAAGTAGGCAATCAAAAATTTAACTTTAAAATTAAAGTATACACAGAGTTATCTTATCATTGACAGTGTACAAGCTTAGTAACTGTGTTTTGAAGTTCTAAGAAAGCTATGATAAATGTTCACTTTATTAGTCCATTGATGTCTTTCAAAGTTTTCTTTTATATCAATGCACAGGCTGTTTGGGGAGTTTTGTCAAATCTAGCCAGTTTCACTGATGCTGCGACTAAACGCCTCAACAAAGAGATTGATGATGTATCAGATCTAGTGACCAAGTTTGATCATTGTGTCCAGTTCATGGAAGACATTTTGCAAGATGGATCTAGCATGTCTCTGCTCTACTCTAAGGGAAGTGTGGAATCAAAGTGTCGGAAAGTTTATCATACTCAGGTAAATGATTTTCAATTAAGTAGTTAACATTCTGTAGTCTGTATTCTTGTATTAAGCATGAATAGAGATTTCAATAGGTAGGGGACATAGGATTTTGTTAATGGTCACTATTTTACTGTTCAGAATAACAGGATATAACCCTTGTTTCCGTGTAAAGTGAAAAGGTAATTCACATAAATTAGCATTTTCGTCTTTTCTCAGTGGCTCATACTTTTTGGCTGGGTGTTCATATTCTGCAAGGGCCTTCATGCGTTTTAAATTTCAATTTGGTAATTTAACAGCAGTTGCATCTTGCATTAACTGATAAATGCTAAGGCTGGTTGGCTTGGTGTCAGTATTCCAAGACTATGTTTGATGTATGGTTAATGCTACAACTTACATTCTATACATTCCAGCATGTTAAAATGTCTTAATCTCCAATACCATTTGTTAATGGAGACTTTAACAAAAAAGTTGTCTCAAATCAATACAACCTCTCAAATTTTTAACATGGAAATAAACGAAATGATAATCAAGGGCCAATATAGGTCTCTCTTTTGAGGATGTAAGATCAACAATCAACATGGAGACGAGATGCCTAGACACTCAAAAAGTTATACACTGGAAATGTTAGACCTACCTCAGAGTATGGGAGGACTATTTTTAGTACTGCATCAAAATCTCATTAATGAAAAGCACTGGAGCCGGAGCCTCAGATAACGCTTGGCTCTAATTCCCTGATTAGCAGGGCAGGGTGCAAACTAATATTATCTTTGATTACATGAGCAATAAGATCTACCTCAATCAATCGCCCCATCTGATGAACTATGGAGAAATTTAAAAAAGTCATGAATTATTGCCAGATAAAGAGATACAAAATCCTGATAAAGTAAAAGAGGCGAAGGACTATAGACTATAGATAATGGAAAATGAAATTGACCAAAGTATGGTTAGGATATCAGTTTGATGTTCTGACTAAGAATGACAAACAATTTGTAGGTAAACAAGCATGTTTTATGAACTATTTTAGGATTTAAACAAAATGAATTCAATATTAATTCTGAGACATTTTTGGTGTTTTACAGGTTGACCCACAATCATTGAAGGGAACGCTACAGATTCGTTACAAACATGATGTCAATTGGCTACTTGGCAGCTTAAACAAAATAGGGGCAATTTATGTGAATGGTGTGCGCTACCCACCTGACAAGACATTGAATGCTGGTCAAAACCGCCATAATCCAAGTGGAAACGCATTCAATGACCAAAGGGCAGCAAGCCTGGCAGCAACTAGTCCTCATCTTCAACACATGGCAAACCAGGTATTAAGTTTGTGTATTCTGTCATAGTTGAGTTAAACTTAAGCTATTTAGTCTTCTATCTATTGACTATTGGTTAGAACTCCTAACGCATGAAATAATCGTTTTGTGCTGAAGAAAATATTATCCTTATTGTTAATTGCTATTATCACCAAAACTATTGAAAATAGTGGGTCATAACCAGGGAATGGGGACTGGAGGTGTCAAACTAGAGCTGACGGCATGACTGCAGATTATTATTTCTTAAATGAATCCTGGCCTAAAATTTAACCTACTAAAATTATAACATAAATCATCAATTAGTGACACAAAAAAGAAAAACTTCAAATTTACCCCCAGCAGATAGAAATTTAACAGAACAGGATCTCAATACATTAGTCTCTAGCTTTTATCTATGTATACCAATGATTCTCTTTTTCTATACAAGTTGCTTTTAATGTAGGGAGTATAGCAGGTCAAATTTCAATTTGTTTATATGTCAGTTTGCCTGTATTCATTTATTTTGGATTGTTAACTGTTTCAGGTCATCCCTGGTCAGCCTATGGGAGCCGATTGGACTAAGTTTATCCAGACTGTGTCCAAACCATCTGGTCAGATTGCTCCACCTAACATTTCATTGTCTGGGCTTGGTCCAGGTGCTGCCCTCCCACCTCAGCTTGCTCTACCCAACAGACGAGGTCAGGCCTCTAATGTGGTTCAGCCGTGGTCAGGTAAGATCCTAATTTCTTTTCTTTTTCAAGGACTATTGTTGTCCATCTAGAAATACTACAAATGTAAAGCCTGTAGATGAAAAGTGCCACATGTCACACTTTGCCACATGTCACACTTTCAAGTTTTGAGATATTGTCATTCAAATGTGATGTTATCTGTCCAGAAGTATTTGATTGTTAACTCTTCTGTTGATTTAAAGGTGATAAGAGAGTGTCCTATCAAAATATTTTTTGCTCAATGGCTTTTCCTCCTTAGCCGTTTTACTATATGAATAATATTTGACAACGATGGAACACCAGGAAATGGCCTCAACTCAACAGTGCACACAATTCTCAATTTTTGTCATTATATTTATTAGATCAATTTGATAATATTTGCCTGTCTTACATAAGATCTGTGTTATGAGATTTAAACATTAGTATCACTTGTGAATTTTGTGCTTTATGTGCTTTACAGGGGCACCGCCAGGATTACATGCAGGATCTTTTGGTGGACATTTAGTGGCAGGGCAACTCCTGACACCACAGCAACAGCAACAACAGCAGCAGGTTTGTTAATAAGGTTATAGGAATGACAGGGTTTTGTTATCTGGTGCCCAACCATAGCACTACATTCTAACATCAACTTTAAAAAAATTTAGGATTCATTTTACATCAAGATCCAGTGAATTGTATTCTATCTGACATCGCTAGATGAAAGTAAAATATGAGGCACTTTTGCATGAAATAAATCACCAGCAAATGTGCCTAGATGTCCAGATTTTTTAAAAATATATAACGTTTGCCTTGTTTAAACTTATTAATTCTTTCTGTAAATCAAACAGTTGAAAAATTGCAACAAAAGGTTTCTCAACTGTTTAAGGTTATAAGATCTTTTTTCATTTACTGAAGTGTCACTTTACCATAATAGCTTTTTTATTTTGCTAAAGAAGGTTGTCAAACAGCTAAATTTGAAAGTCAAATAATGAATTATTGAGCTTTAAACAGTCAGACATGACGAGATTTTTTCAATGGTATGAATAATAAGTACACATGTAATGGGACGTCAGTAGAACCACATTTCTGCAGCATTGATTTATGCCCAATTTGTAACTCTGACAAACCTTCATTTACCTTTTCAATCCTATTATCAGCAACATTGTTTCTAAAAGTGATAAACTTGTTTATTGCATTTCCTTAAAGAAATTAATGGATGTATGGAAATAAATATTTAGTATCCATTATTCTGATGTTTTTTAGGGACCAAGACCAGCTTTTACACCAATGAGACTTCACCACAGACCAGCTACCCTCACACAGTTCAACACACAAAATGAGTCAAGTAAGTTTTCCATCTTGTATTGTCCTGGCACTCTTCGTTCATAATCTGCCTATTAATAATGTATGTAAACTCTAAATTGAAATCCAACATTATGCATAATACATTAAAGATCTATTCTTACTGACTGGGAAATATTTATGTAGCTTTGCTCTAGTGCATTTTATAGACTGTACATATTCACATATTCCTTGTAAAATAAGGGTTGCCACATTCTACAGCCCTCTTGAGGAGTGTCTTCTAAGAACACCAAAACAGCCCTCAGTAGAGGCCTTTTCTGAGAAATAGCCCTCTTGAGGAGGGTCTTAACCCTCAGCAAGGGGTCTTCTGAGAAACAGTCCTCAGTAGAGGCTCTCAGATTTCTGTGGCAACCATGTAATATAATTGGTTATATAAATTAAATTTGTTATTTACATATAATATTTCCTGACTCATCTGCTTGCCCTGAGTTGTAGGTTCTAAGGGTTAGTTTGGTTCAATTTAAGATAATTTTGTAAAGAAAGGGGAATTAATAAAGTATTGAGATAAAACCTCTCAAAACATGTTTACCACAAGGCACCTCCAACTAAAAAAGGACACTGCATGACCTCAGATTAGCCTTGTAAAGTATATAAGTTATAGGCAATTATTTAAATGCTATTACCATTACCACTGTAACCAATAATGCCCAAGGTTGAAAAAATGTGCCAATCTTCAATCTATCTATTAACAGATAATGCAACAATGCGAAGCCCACCCCAGTACCGCATGGGTGGAGAGGCAAGTGGCTCATCACGGCAATCTCATGGTACTCCTGACCCAGCTCGTCCAGCAAGTGCTGGAATGTATGAGCCTAATGGCAGACCTGACAGGTGAGGAAATTGAATCATAGGGGGGTTAGGCAGAATTGAACCTGTGTTTTGTTTATCTTCTCCTTGGATTTAAGAAAGTACTGGAATAATACATTGATATGATTTAAATATGGTTAGTTAAAGGAATGAAATGGTATTTGACAGAAACATTTAAGTAAGGGAGATGAAAACTTGAATAATCTCTGAACTGTAAAGAATTGAAACAGTGTAGAATAAGATAATCTGAAAATGAATGTATTGAATTGAGTATACTAGATAAAAGTAGGGTCAGTTTATATTCTATATCTTACAGAATGAATATTAGATTTAATATAAAAATCTTTCTAGTCGTTTGTTCATAAATCTTTTGATTTAATATTTCAGTATTTTTAGTTTGGGAAAAACATGTGACATTCCTTTATCTTGAAAACGTTTTTATTTAGAATAAATAGAGGTAATAGAAAGTGCAATAATGTCCATTTCAGTGGTGGGTCTTCCATGGTGGACATTAAAAAAGAGCACAGAGATGCCTCCCCTGACTGTGTTATCACATCATCCCATCTGAAAAATGATCGACCTTCTGTGTTCCAGACTACACAATCTGTGAGTACATTTGTATTTATTTATTTGTTTGTTTGTTTGTTAGTTTGCTTAAGCATATCTTAAACTGGCAAAGTGAAGTCAAGATCTTTCTGCTAGACAAAGACATTATCTTGTACCTGGCGGGTGATAATAATATAGCATCAGTTGCTGCAATCTTCTATACAGATAACCAAAAATTGAAAAATCATGATTTTAATCATTGCATGGTAAACATGATGGAGTACAAAGCTGAAAATTTGTCATTCTGATTCATTTACTTTGATCCATAAAGGTTGATCAGATTTACGATTTGATATATATTGGATCTATAAAAAGCTATATAACTGTAAATGTACACATATTATTTCATTGGTAATGAAACATAGCAAAGAGCATCAAATGTTCTTTTATGCAGATTATCAGGTGTTCAAAAAGTGTCTTGAGAAATTGAGTTTGTGATACGATGATGTAGATATTTCATGTATTGACGCCCTAGTAATACACTATTCCATCTTCATGTTTTTGTGCTTGCAAAAGTAGGACATGCAAAATGAAGTGATGTCACACTTTGACGTTTGTAGTTCAGTGGAGATATATATATCTTATAAAGCAGTACTGGGGCGTTGGTATGTTTGACTTGATGAAGGCATGACATATTATATTTTGTTAACTTAAAACCTTGATGTAACTTGTAATTTAATACTTCATGTTTTCTTTGTTTTTCCAGACCCCAAGGCTCTCAGACACTGTATTAGTAAGTTAATTTTTATTTTGCAATTTGTCATTCAAGATCGTGTTTTTCATAATGTTTTTACTTAATTTTAAAGTAAGCTATCCTCTCTTGTTAGTTGTGCCTGATTTTTAAAAAAATCAAAAGCTAAAAATAAAAGGATGTACAGTAAGTAGTCTCTGGATGTAATCTTGATGTGTTTTTGTCCTGGTTGATTATTATCTAAGGTAATCTTGGCATTATATCGGGTAATTGTTTTTTATCCTGTTTTTAAGATTTTTTTTATCGCAAATCTTGTGAAAACCCTCTCCAAAACTCCAAAGCTACCACCTACCTTACCAGCTTCTTCATTTATCCTGATATTTTCTTTATTTTCATATACCATGCATTCCATGCCATAACAAACACAGGATATTGACAGTAGCAGGGAATATAAGCATTTACTAGATAGGATTTAAGTTGTTGATTACAGGTTTGATGTTTTTTCTTTCTTCAGGAAATGCAGAGAAGTTTGGATGATGTGTTAAGAGCTGTTCCTATGGATATGAGTGACAACCTTGAACAGATTGGTGGGACCAATAAAATTCCAATGATTGAAAAGACTAAGCCTGCTTCTCCATCTCTTGAGCAGCTAACAAATCGTAAGTTGTCTCATATGACAGTATCAGTTTAGCTTCATTTTGAAGACCTTGTAATAACTAAATATATTAAAAAAAGTGTAATATACTACAAAATGTGTAGCTTTAGATGTATTTTAAGTCTTTTGTAAATTTTCTTTTTACCTTTTGTCAGTTAATGCAAAATTATTTATTGTCAATAAGTTTTAATTACAAATGCATCAAATAAATATTTTTGCTGGCTGCCATTCTTTTTCTGAGTTTCTTTAACACTCTTTTATTTAATCATTCATGATTTTAACAGCCAAACCACATCTTTTCTCAGGCGCGTCATCTCCCACAGATGAAGAACTTCGTGAGAACTGGCAAGGTGGAAACAGTATGCCAGGATTTTCTCTGTCTCAAGCAGAGCAGCAGGTTGACCCAAATGACGATTACTGCGCCTGTTGTCACAATGGAGGAGATGTGCTGTGCTGTGACAAATGTCCGAAGGTCTTCCACTTACAGTGTCATATTCCAGAATTGCCTGCAGTACCAAGGTAGAGACAATGAGAGTTACACTGACTTGATTCCTCACCCTTAATTATGTTGTTAGATCTAGTTTGATTTTGATACAAAAATAGCTTGGCTAGACCACTGCACAGGATTTTACAAAATGCCTCAGATGAACATGCCTTGAAACACAGTCATTAAAGCAGCATTTACTGAAAATTGATAATTTTGAAGTCCTATTTAATTGCTGTCTTTATTAATAAAACTATATCAAAATATAAGTTCTTCTCTTGTTTAACCAAAAAATAGTCCTGTCCATCCCATTCACAAAAGCAAATAGAGTAGACTGTCCAACAGGCCAACTGTTTCAGAACAAAACCAAAATAGTCTTAACAGAAGGCAGGTCATGTAGTTTTTGTTATGCATTGATTTCTGCGCACTCCTTGTATCTAACAATTTTTTGTATTCTTAGCTCACCCAACACATTTTTTATGTTATATATATTATCTTTTTCTTGTTTCAGTGGTGAATTTGTGTGCACATTGTGTGAGGGGGACAAGCCTGTAGGACCAGAAGAAATAAGCAGTTTAGGCAAGAGAAGACATCCTGGTGGATTAACAAATCATGAAGTTAGGGTATGTAGATTTTTCTTAAAACCCTTTTGTATCTTTGATGTCAGATGTTTTGTTCTGAATAATGTACAATGCTTCCTTGATTTGACCTTGTTTTTTTAAGGAGCAGTCCTTCTTAAATTTAATCAGATCTTTTCAAAGATGCAAGTCTTCTGTCCTTTAAGTCAAATTTCTAATGATGTTATTGTAGTCTACTTGATATCCAGTTTTTTAATTCACACAATTCATAATATTTCTTGTTTTCATGGTGTGAAACTGAATCTTTTATGTATAAAATGATGTGCAATATAACCTTTAATCTGACTGCTTTTTTGAAATTTTGAGAAATTTACACTTATCATTTTGATGTCATAGTGCACAAATTGCTCAAAAGTACTAGATTGACTCAGATTAAAATCCTGAGGCCAAATATCTTAAGATCAGTTGTATATTACGTTATTGTGAGCTTTTTTGAGGGTGAAGTGCACTTAGGGAAAATAAAATAATTCCCTTATATTACAGTCTGACTTAGATAATGGTTTGATAATGAGGAGAGGTTTTCCTCCTCAAATGCACAATTTGATATAAGATATCCTGATGTTGTAAACCAAAAGAAATAAATTAAATATAATAATTAGTTCGCCCTTCTTAGCCTGAAACCCCCTAGGCTAAATTTAGGTATGACCAATCGGAATGCTTTAATGAGAACATAGGGCTAAGAACCGAAACTAACCAGTTTTTGCTATCATTTTCAATAAACTTTAAACTGTGTGGAAATATTTCCCTGTGTACAAAAAAGATAAAACTATGTTTTAACTATAGTAAAAAGTCAATGTTTATGTATTATAGGCTCTTTATACTCTTAAATTTTTAGAAACAACATAAAACAACAAACAAAATAAATATTTGTGGGGGGGGATGGGTTAGGGTAATACCTATCGTAAGCTGTTACTAACACCACAGCTGATTTCATTGATTGTGTCTCTGCTCATGTGGCGTGGGTAAACCATTGGCCATGCGTATGCGTGAGTTATACAGGGCTGTCTTACATAGCAATGCATTAGTCGGATTTTTCCACCGCCACGCGCATGCTTGAGAAATACAGGGCTTCTCACATAGCAACGCCCGGAGAGGGCGACAAGACTATTGAAACAAACCAGACTGTAGATAGCAGGTGGTTAATTAAAGGGGTTGGGGTTATCGATGACGCGACTTAAGCTCTGAGCGTCAGTTCCAGGATCTAATTGACTCAGCTCTATCAGATTTCAGGGTCGACCTTGATAATATGAGCTATTTTTAGCAACTCCTATACTCAATAGTCGGATTTGAGTACTCAATTCTTTTTCATTTTTGGACTCGCAGTCTTGATCTTTTTTACTTTTGTTCTTTTCCAAGCCTAGTCTTTATGAAAAAGTGCCTGTGTGAAAGGCATTAACACTAAATATCTATTTGACTAATGGGGCCATTGGTCATCATCAAAACCCAAGTGTTACAGGGTACCAGTGTGCTCCGACACATTGACTTTTATTTAGTTAAGTTATAACAGTGATTCTCTTTTTCTTTTTATAGGTTTGTGAAAGAGTTCTTTTGGAATTAATTTGTCACCCATCTAGTGTACCTTTTCAAGAACCAGTCAATAACCAGGTATGTATTTATTCTTATTAGTTATTTTTCTCTCTGTATTTTAACGCCTACTATTGTTCTCTCTGACACTTAAATTTTTTCATAATAGTTAAGACTAGATTGTTTGTGAGCTTTAGCATGTAAGAATGATTTGTAGCGGGGGTGGGGGTGACTGAAGGCTAAGGCTTTGTACTTCAGATCTGGCACCAGTCCTATCGTTGACAATAAAAAAACAACATAGGGCATGTTGCGTACGCTAATAATCTGGTAGTTTAGATATAAGGAAGAGAAGCTGACATGGACAAAGGTGCCATCTGGGCATAATAAAACTAAAAATCCTGGGCGAGGGGAAGCACCAAAGTGCTTAAGCAAACTGTTTTGAACAAACCATAAGTTTGTAAAACCTGTATGTTAAAATAAAATTCAGTCAACAAACACAGATGACTCTGTATGGACTAAAACAAACAAATGAAACAAAACAATGATAGTTCTATATTGTGCCCTATGATTGTTCTCTATTTTGCCCAATGATTGTTCTCTATTGTGCCCTATGATTGTTCTCTATTTTGCCCTATGATTGTTCTCTATTTTGCCCTATGATTGTTCTCTATTTTGCCCAATGATTGTTCTCTATTTTGCCCAATGATTGTTCTCTATTGTGCCCTATGATTGTGCCCTATGATTGTTCTCTATTGTGCCCAATGATTGTTCTCTATTGTGCCCTATGATTGTTCTCTATTGTGCCCTATGATTGTTCTCTATTGTGCCCTATGATTGTTCTCTATTGTGCCCTATGATTTTTCTCTATTGTGCCCTATTATGATCAGATCCACGGGTGTCAGTGAATTATAAGAGTCAAATATGGAATAATATATCTCAGAAAAATAACTTATATAGGGGACAAAATGACATCTTATGATTTAATTTGAAGATGAATGAATTGTTGACAGACTAATTAATTTTGAATGAGGGTATGACATGTCTGATGACTTAATGAAAAGCTAAACCTCAAAAAAATGCCAAATATATTCTGTGAGAAGTTCAATATGATAAATATATTTCTTTTCTTCCAGCAAGTACCAAACTACTACAAGATAATAACACAGCCAATGGACATCATGCAAATAAAATCCAAGCTTCATCGTGGACACAGCAACCACTATCAAACTATCAAAGGTTTTCTTTACGACTTAAGACAGGTCTTTATCAATTGTGCAATATTTAACAAGGTAAGACACTTGTTTCACAACAAAGCCCACTTATTTTTATCTTTATTGTTTCACTGTAATCTAGAGCCTTCTTTATCTTGTTACACCTGGAACCTTTTAGTCTGTATCAGGGTTGGTTTGATTTAAATCAAGTAATTTTTTTTTTACATTATTTGGGTGATTTTTAACTTTTGAAAACCAAATCCATGAGTTATCAATATTTTTTTCTTGTCTAAATATGTATTCCTTTTGGCACTCTATGTTTGGACATTTTATGTATAATTTGTAAATCGGAGGAATGCAGTAAAACATAAAAATCAATATCAATCAAGAGATAATCATAAAACAAATCCATTATTTAGCGCAGTTCTTATGGGCTTTACAATCTACCATTACCTGTGCAGATTAAAATATCACACTCAAGGCGACTGCCTGTGAGGCACTTGATCCTTAACATTATAACAATAATTCCCACTGTCTTTAGTTAGGTACCCAGTTATATTGCTGGGTGGACAGAGGGCAGCAGAAAAATCTGAGGTAGTCCCCAGGTGTTTCAAAACCCTGTACACTTACTTCTACAATACAACTACCATATTAATAAGGGTTCATCTCCCTTGTCTTGCTGATCAATGAATAAACATATAAACGCAGATGGATTCATCATCTTTACTTTTCATATGGAACCTGCATAATATAGCCTATTGGCTGTTTCGTGTTAAATATAGCCTATTGTTTGTTTGCTACATAATATAGCCTATTGGCTGTTTCCTGTTAAATATAGCCTATTGTTTGTTTGCTACATAATATAGCCTATTGGCTGTTTCCTGTTAAATATAGCCTATTGTT